>CAEFZX010032071.1:0-22118 GCA_903066825.1 Alfaro cultratus
TATATTATATTATATTATATTATATTATATTATATTATATTATATTATATTATATTATATTATATTATATTATGCAGACTAGGCGGTGGTGCGGGTCATGAGTCGGTGACTCAAATATTTCTATTTAAATGTTGTCTTTAAAGGTAATTTTGCTTTCTGTAACTTGTAAAGTATATTTACATTATTTAAATGTTTATGCTCAAGACCAACAAACCTTACCTGACTGATTCCCGTTTTGCATCACAGTATCTAAAGTTAGAAGATACCCGAGCTGGTGCAGCAGATTCCCTCGTGATCATTCCTTGCTAAGCACATCTTCATCCAAGGGATGATTTTCCACATGTACCCAGAAGGACCAATCTGCACTGCCTGTCTGCAGCGACCGAGAGCTTGATCCACTCTGAAAGGGGGATTGAACTCTCACAAGATAAAGACATGACATCTTCAGCTTACTTGATGTCAATGATAGGACAGCTCACTTGCAGATCGGGCATGTTGCCAGCCAGCCAACCCTCCCTGGGTCCCGAATGCTGTCTCTCGACCGAGGCCTGTGACACAGATGACATCTGGGGGAAGCCCTATCACCTGTTGCTTAAGGACAGAATAATCAAAATGGGTCATAGAGGGATGCCGGCCTTACAGAGTCCAGGGCCATGCAATGCCCGTGCATGCATGTCTCAGTGTGTTTTCTAGAATATGTCAGGGCAACGGCCCTGAAATCCACCCTATAGTGACAGAGACGATCAGCGTCAGCGGCACATCTTCAGCCTGGATCGCGCTCGCAGCGAGGACCAATGCCAGGCAGAAACACCATTGCAATCTGAAGAAAGGAAGGAAAAACTCTGGCAGCCAACAACGTTTCTGACACCTATTTTTGAAAATATGCAAATTGGCGTAAGGGTATAGGCATGTCTGACAGCAATAACACCAAAAGACTTACGATGTAAACAAATAACAGCTTTATCGATTTACATGCATCTCGATAAAGTGCATGCATTATTCCTCTGTTGGGATACTTTTTCCCTTCTCTTTTCTTTTTTTTTCTTCCTTCTCCTGATCAACACTTGACACTTCAACATAACAATATTGCTTAATTGCGACCTCGACAGAATGCACAGGCACAATCAGAGAGGCCAGCAAACGGTGGAATTTATGAAAACGCACAAAAGGGGCTCATGTTAGTCGTAGGGTACACCTGCGCTTGTCAAGGTACTCAAGAACGCGGGGTAATTGGCTGTTGATTGCTGCCATTAACATGTGATGGCTAAGTGCATCTAATTCCTGTTCCATTTCCACGGTTCAGTTTAATGTCACCACCCACTCTTTCCCCTCGGAGGTGATTAGCCGGGACTGTGAAAATTG
This sequence comes from Alfaro cultratus, assembly GCA_903066825.1. Lineage (NCBI taxonomy): Eukaryota > Metazoa > Chordata > Actinopteri > Cyprinodontiformes > Poeciliidae > Alfaro > Alfaro cultratus. The sequence continues at coordinate 1,363 of CAEFZX010032071.1, forward strand.
TTCTTTTTGTAATGATATAAGCAAAATAAGAGAAAGGCAAATGCAGTGGTGTAATTGACACTTCTACCTAATTAAGAATCATTTATGGTGAGCAGAAACGGAAAATGCAAGGAGCGTACATTTGTTCCTTTGTTTGCTTCTTCTTGAAATGCAACACATAGTAGTAGTGCTTTGGTGGAGCTAACACTCATTGTGTGCATTTTGTTTTCCTTTCTATTGACTCGAGACAGGAACCTTATGATGCCTTTTTTCTAACGAGGCACAAATCCCCTTTTCAAAGGCTTTGTCTCTATAGTTTTAAGCTGAAATTATTAGAGTGAGTGAGAGTGGGGCTCTCTTTTACCATTTGCATCTCTTTCAATATCAGCACCTCTGGGCACAGAGACTTGGTATCCCTTTGAGTTTTAATCTTCTCGTCTGCCTGCATCCTCGCGGCTGTTTCATTTAAGTTTTAATATGTGTATTTGACATTTTGTTCATTTAGGCTCGCCCCCCACCCCCTCCTCTTCCTCCCGTTCCCCCACATTTAATTTAATTGACGTGCTGCTGCCTTGTGTTGTTTTGTCCTGAGCGAAGGCCCAAGCCACTGTAGCAGCTGGATGTGTACAGTCGCGCTCAATAACACACAACTATGTGTAGGTGCAGGCAGGCTGGCAGCGCGCGAGGGGTGAAGAGAGGGCGCGTGCGCGGCGTGTCTTCTAAAGGTGCTCGGCACGTAGCAGAAAATGGCAAGTGGACCTTCGCATCATAGCGTAAGAATCATCATTAGCTTCACATGCATAAGTATTGAAGAAGAAGAAAACAATAATAAAAACAACCTTACCACTATTACAACTATCACTACTACAACAACAACAACTAATAATAATAATAATAATAATAATAATAATAATAATAATAATAATAATAATAATAAAAGAGCAAAGCACGTTTTCATGTTGTTTTTACCAGGTAGTTGGTCCCTAATGGTTTTAAATGTCAGTCGTCGAGCGACTTCTTTGTCTGAGCGCCACTCAGACCAGGGAAGCACGGCGTCATCAGGAATGGTGTGTCTGCCATCTGCAGGCCACCCAGGGTAAGACACATTCCGGTGCGCCTGGATTGTACAGATTTCTCAATAAGTTATATTATCATTCAATGTATTTTTTCCCCCTTTGGTAATGACTATCAAAATGTGAATCTCATTAAATATGTACAGAGTACACAGAGATAAATACTTTCTGTCTGTAAAAAAAATGCGTTGTGCGAAACGGAGCGTTTCTCAGAAAATAAGAATATTGCAAAAGCCCAATAAAAATGTGAATTGTAACATTGTGTGAAATCTGGCTACCTAATAGTTATAGAGAAAACACCCTCCACAAGGCGGGGCTAAGCCACAAAAGTGTATCAAAACACATGAATGGAAAGTTGAGTGGAAGGTAAAAGAACAGAAAAAAAAGGTTGTGGACAAGCAACAGAAATAGTTCTTGTCTTGAGAGTCTGGGCGAGTCAGACCTCATAGACCTTTATAGACTACAACTGTTGTTTTGCTCATGTTAAGCTACTCAATCAAAAGCATCTTGAGGAGAAAAAGGACTGGTCTGTACTGCCGTAGTCCAAAGTCCTTCTTTCAGATTAAAGTACATTTGGCATTTCATTTGGAAATCAGAGTCCAGTGAGAGCTTTCCGGTGTCTGGGATGTGGTATGAAGCCATGTCATCCAGTTATTCGTCCACTCTGTTATGAAGCCTAAAGTTATCTCAATCTGTGTCTAATGATCCCATTTGTGTTTTACTTTTTGAACTGAATGGTTACAAAAGTACATTTATCATATCTCAATTTGTTAAGGTATACAGCATAGTAGAAAACCCCTGATGTTTTTTATTTGTGTGTGTGTGTGTGTGTGGAAATTGCTTAGTACCATTCTTTTTGTACAGTGGCTACAAGTTTTAAAATGCAGTCCACTTGATTTAGAAGTCTATTAAAGACAGGTAACAGTGTAGTAATCAACAAGGCGATATCTCTTATGGTTGTATAATAATCTGTGCATCTTTTAATTTTTAAGGCTTACACGTAGCAAAATACCTAACAGTACCTATATTTCTTTTATCTTTGTTTTTGCTAAACGAGTGTTGCTAAATAAGCGGCTCCCATTTGGCCACTCTTTACAACACATACCCGTTTAGCTCTGAACAGTTAGTGGTCACTTTATCTTGTCTTTTGCAGAGGAAATCTGGGTGAACTCGTTGCCTTTCCACACAGCGCGGAGAGATGAAATGGTTTATGGATACCATGAGATCATTGTCTGCCGGTAAGGTGGGAGGCCGTTGTTCCCCTACAGCCAGGAAGCACCACACCAACATGTGAAGTCATGCATGAACCCCGCTGGACTGATCATCTGTTATCCCACAGCCATCTGGGTGAGACCTCAGGCCTGCTTATGTCTTCAAGCAACAGAATGACTTCAATATAAAACAAAGATGAGACCAAAAAAAAAAGAAAAACATTTTAAAAAATCACATCTTCAAAAAAAATTCCTGTGATCCATCTGTCATCACATGTTGAAATTAACTTTCAGCTCAACTCATCATCTCCATTGCCACAGATCTTATTCCTCATCTCGTCACATTTTGACCACAAATTTCAATGCGTTTTATTGATATTTTGAGTAAAATGTAAAAAAGTCTGGTGTGAATTTACTGAACATAAATGCACAAAGAAAAAGCTTTTTTCTCTGAATAAAAGCTTCAGAGAATCACCTGTTATGTCTCTACCAGCTTTGACATCTAGAGATTAAACCTTATCCTTCCTGAAAATTAGCTCACAGTATTGAGTCTCAATCCATCCTGCCCTTCAACTCTGACCAGCTTCCTTTCTGTACTGAAAAACAAAACAAAAAAACCCCCCATCCCCATAGTATAATGCTGCCACCATGTTTACCCATGGGAGTGTTGTTCAGTGTTAAGTTATGCAACCACACACGTTTTGAGCCTAAAACAGTTACTCTCTGGTTGTGTCCAAGACTTCTAATGGCCTTCTGTTAACTTTAATCTTGCCACTCTTCCATAAAAGCACAAATATGTGGTTGGAACAGCTAACAATTGTCCTGCCAATAGGATCTCCCATCTGAGCTCTGGATGTTTGTAGCTCATCTAGAGCATGATGCACCTCTCCGTGTCATCTCTGTAGGTTTGGAGTCGAGCCATGCCTTTCATTTATGGACGACATATTTAACAGTGCTCTGTCCAAAACTTAATCTTGTTTAAGAATTTAATCCTGTTTTGAATCTCTCCACAACTTTCCACTGTGTCTCTTGTTCTTCATGATGCTGCTTACACAGAACACCTGTTCTGTGAAAGCCTTACAGCCTTTAATCACACTGTGGACTTTGTTTACCAAGTAAGTTCAGAAGACAATTGGCTGCACTGGATTTTATTTAGCTGCACCACATTAAAGGGGTTGGATTACAAATTGAAATTAAGAAAAAACAGATTTCCACTTTAATTACGCACTGCCTTGTGTTGGTATATATCCTATAAAATCATCATAAAAATGCGCTGAACTAAACATGTGATCAAGCTGCAAACACATTTGCAAGAAACTAGTTTATCCTTACTTATATAAAGAAATAAATTTTAAAAAGCCTGCTCAGCAGTTTAAATTTAAAACAAACCTCTGTGCAGCTCAGATCTGTTGAGCATCAAAAGTCTAAAAGATCCAATCTTGCCACTGGCTTATGCTGCTAATTAACTTTACTCACCAATATTTGAATTTAAATGAACAATTAAGAGATATCATCAGGGGACACAAAGCACCCCACGAACAAGTTTATGATGGTGAAAAGAAGGGTATTAGAGAAGGCAGTCGGTGAAGGAAGGAGGGCTTTTAGATGGGGGGGGGGTATCTCCAATTACAATCCACTGAAACTCCACTCAGCAGTAATGAAATGTTTGCAGAGACGCTGCCATTTGTGGATAATGCACCTCTGTTGTTCCCACTAACAATTATATTCTGTGCATTGTTTTTATAACCTTTTGCAGCTATTGTGAGAATCACTAGATATCCAAGGAGCTTCAAAGGGATCAAGCATTATTGTTCATTTATAATGGGTGGGGTTTTTTGCAGCTGTTGAGGGGGAAAAAAAGGAGAAAAAAAGGGGAGGAAAATGTCTGAATCTTTTATTTATTTTTAAAGAATTACATAATGCATTAATCACAGTAAAGACAAACCGGCCTTTCCCGCATGTCAGAGTTGTGCAAGCTTACAAATTATTATTACAAATTGGATGCAAAATTTAAAACTCAGTGGTCCAGGGAGCGGAGGAGGAGAGCTCTGACTCAAACTCTTCAGATTGTTTGGTTGCTTACAATGAAGTTGTTTTTTTTGTACAATAATTCGTTTTCTCCACGAGTACTGTTGCTGCAATCGGCTGTCTGAGGACATGCTGACACACAAGGCCGGGTCCGAGTAATTTGATCCGATCTGTGGAGTATGTATTCCCCAATTAAAGTGACATCACATAAAGCTAAGTAGTATAGATGCAACCTGCAACTTGATTTTCCAGTGCGTGGTTTTCTCATCGGATTCATTACTCTGACTGCGAGGAAGTGCACCGCGCACACACAGAGAACCTGCTTGTGTGCTGTTGCAGACGTGTTAAGAGGAGGGGAAAAAAAACAACAAAAAAATGAAAGTTAGGTTGTGAAGTTTCCCATTATTTGTTCATCAGCTTGAAACAGAAATCAGTGAGATGTTGTAACATTGCTATTCATTTTAATCACATTAGTTGCATTGAAGGTTAAAGGCAAAAAATAAAATAAAATGCACTGCTCCCTGTCGAATCTTCCAGGAAAACAAGTTTTGTGCAAAATATACTGTTTTTCTGATATGCATGTATCGCTGACACAAAAAGAAAGCTTTGCATCCTTTTGCAGGTTCAGCCGCAGGTCTGTGGCACTAATCATATTCTACGGTATATGACGACTGAGGATGCGCAGACCATCTGATGACTTCATGCAAGAGGAGGCACAGGGTCAAACAGGTCGCACAAGCCTCTCACACCTACACCAATAACTAGTATCAACTCAAAAGTCAGTAACAAGTCAATAGGGTTGATTGTTTTCTTGTTTTTGAATCTTTATCGTATTTTGTATTGTGCTGGCAGGTCATTAAATGTGAAAAGAAATGAATCGGTGAAAACCATAATACATGTGGCACAACCATGCAGAAAAATTAAGCAGGATTTCAAGGGGAAGGGAAAAAAAAATAATCATTTTTGGATAGTTACTGGCATGCTTAAACCAAAACGAGGGAAAAAAAAACAATGATACTGAGCCATCACAATGCACCGTAACTGGGGAAGACAAAAAAAAAAAAGAAAAGAAACAAGCGCACATAAATACAAGTCCCTACTGTCGAACTCATAAGGAGGTAGACGGCCAAAACGGTTTCCACACGGAAATGTGGGAATCTCAGGTATAACATTACAAAACTTACTACAATGCCATCAACAAAACAGGCTGCTTTGATAGAGAGACGATGGCACAACAGATATCACAGTAGTTCAATTAAATATTCAACTTCTCTTCTATATTCATCTTTTTTTTTAAAAAAACCAGTGTAAAGGTGATCCAGCACTCTTTTGTCAATTAATGCAGGACAATTAATCAGATTTTAGGCTCATTGGGTACAACTCTGAGGTAGGTTGGGATTTTTTTAATTATTATTATTTTGTTTTGTTCCTGCTCAGGTGCTTTAAGAAGAAAAAAAACAAAAAAGAAAGAAAAAAAACTACACGTCTGAGCAGTGACGGTAAGAAGTGTGGCGATGCCCATGTTCCAGCAGAGGGACATAAAGGGGTTTTCAGTGGCCCAATGGAGTGTGCATGTGGATGGGGGACAGTGCCTATTTTGGATTAACAAACAAATGAAAAACCTGTACAGAGCACCCCACATCAAAGGCACTATTTCAGTATATCCATAAATGCCACTGTTGCTCTGTGCATGAGTTAACCCTGTACATCTTAATCGCCCTGCTAAGGTGCCTTCCTGTCTCAAGCATATCAAACGAGTTTATTATAACCTCAGACATGATATGCATTGTTATTTTTTTTCTTAAAGTTAGACAAAGCATTAAATAGAGCAACATGTATAAATACCTTGAAGTTGTTACACATATGTAGGCCCCGTCTGTTCAAATTAGTGAAAGTTTGGGAAAAGATTGAAGTAAACAATTCTTGAATTAAGCTGCCCGACTGTTGAAAACTTTGAGAGTATGGTTAAATGTGGACTGATCTCACTGTATACCATCAGCAGCTATAACTGTGAATCCCCCCTCCCTGCGACGAAATGCTATTAACATTACAATGACATTAATTTGGAGGCCCATCCCTCAAACCTGGGTGAAAAACAAAAGAACAGCGATCGTCACCCAGGAAATCTGGTCCCTTTAGATAAGATTATATTTTTACATTGATTTAACCTCATATTATCAATTGTGAATACACAAAATTCCTAACAGATTCCCGCATACCAAGAAAAACAAAAAATACCCCTAAAAGAATACAAGGAAAAAATTTTTAATTAGATTCAGTATTTTTGTTGCCAAATTTTGCGCCCTGCCATGGCTAAAATCTGGATTTCTCCACATACGTACAGTAATATATATTTTGTTATCTCTCAACGTCTCTGGCTATGTACAAGCTATACAAATTCGGAGCAGGGCTGAGAGCCAGGATTTCTGAAGCTGTGCAGAGGGAGCAGTTGGTTGGGAAGTCTCCCAGTCTCCCGGCTCCTTCCCCCGCAGTCTGCCCGTACAGGTGGCTGTTCTGCTTCACTTGCGATCGTCGATGGTCTTAATGAATTCCACCGCAGCGGTGAACTGCATCCACCAATAGCACTCCTCCCCACTCAGCCGGCTGGCGTAGAAATTATTGATGTACTGAACGGTGGACAGCAGGCAGGGCGGGTTTGCCTGGAGGAGGAGGAAACGAGGGGATGGGCCCACATTAAGAGCACGGAAGAGGCTCGAGCAACAGCGTGCGGATTATAATCAGAAATGTGTCAACAAAAAATAATAACATACACATGCAGGTTTCAAACAGTGTGTTGCAATTGCAGTCAAAACAGAGAGAGAATTTTTCCGAGACGATCATTCTTAATATTCACTGACAAGAAAATCGGCCAGTAAATCTGGACTGGAAGTTTACGAGATAAACTGCTAACTCAGCCCAATGTCAGACGGAACAAGTGGAGGAGGAAAAACTTACTCTTATGAGGACGAAGACGAGGACTGGGACGAAGTCGTCTGCTCCTGGCACCGAGTCCTCGTTGGCTAGACTCAGTAGATTCATGATGGTGGAGCACATACGCAGTATGCACTGGACTTTGTCTCGTGGGGTCTTGTATGCATTGATAGTCCTGATCTCAGCCTGAGCTGAAGGCCAGGGAGCCTCTTTAAGGTAAACCTACAGCCAGGACAGGTTAATGTAACACTGGACTCTGTCGACAGGTGCAGCTCAATAAATTTGAATATCACTGAAGAGAGAATGTTTCTTTTTGCAACTGATTTTAAAAAGTAAAACACAGATTATGTAGGTGCATTACACACTGAGTGACACAATCAAGTAATTTGGTTGGCTTGGTGATAATGAAAACTCAAATAATCAAATATTAGACTAGAAGTATATATATATTTGTATTAATCATCATTGCCAAATACATTTCCAAATATGTTTTCCATCCACCTAACTTTCCAAGAATACATTTAGATAAAGCAATATGTAGCTGTATTCCACACCTCTTCAGGTTTTGAATGGGATTCCTCTCACGACTGGGGTTTCTCTGTTGCTCCTGCATTTAACCTGCTACACTTTTTCCTTCTACTCAACTTTCTATTCAAGCATTCTGTGAAAAGCCAGATTCCTTAGCAATGACCTCCTTGCACAGGAGGTCAGTGCTGAAGAGCTGTCAGTTCAGCAATATTCCTTATGACGGTGCAGGTCATAATACAAATAGAAATAGAAATTATTTTCCCACTGGTGTTATGTAATATGATTTTTCTAGAGTTGCTGGTTTTAATTAGCAAGAGGCCATAATTTTCAAAATTGCCAGAATTAAAGATGACAAATATATCATTCCACATGTAATGATTCTTTAGATTTTTCAAAATGAATGATTAAATAAATTTACTTTTCAATGATATTTTAATTCCTTGAACAGCAGCAGTAGCTCCTGCTCTTTATGAATGCATCAGGGGAAAGAATGTCATCAAGATAATACCTCTGGGATCTGCAGAGCTTTGTGATTTGCCGTCACAACTTTTGAAAGCCGCTGGATGTGTTCATGGAACAGCCTGTGTGCAACACAAACAACACCATTTGAGACCAGCATGGCACATGTGGAGTTCACATATTACACATATCAGAAGATTACTTGGCACGGCAAGTGGAACAGCCACTCACTGGTCTCTGAGAATATCTCCATCCTGATTGGGGTAGAAGGCCAGTTTGAAGATGCGGTTCATAACGCTGCGCTCGATAGCCATCTGGGCATCCTGCAGCTGGTCCTCGCTTGCATACTGCCAAATGGCATCACGGGCCATGGCACCGTACAAGTAGCGCAGAAAATCCTCCACTGCTGCAGTCTTGTCATCGGCTGCTGTGCACCCCTGGAAAGCTTGAGGAAAGCACAGGAACAACAACCAATGCTCGTGTGCCAAAACTTGCCTTGAAATGATGTGAAAAGTTACAGGAAATCACTTGAAAATAAACACCAATAAAGTAGGATTTTAGATTTAAAACATTTAATCAGTGCAATTTGTTTTAGTGTTGTGACTGACAAGTAATATAGAGAAAAGGCATTGTAAATCATGTAAAACATGTCAAAAAAGTGTTAGAAAATACCCTGGTGAATCTCAAGAGATTCTGAGATTGTCAGAATCTCTCCTCTGAAGGCTGGCAAGTCAATATGCTCGGCCTGGGTTTAGCTACATAGAAGATGGTAAAAAAAATAAAATAAATACCTTTAATGAACTCGAGCATCTTTGTCTCCATATGTTCGAGGAGGAGGCGAACGCAGACGGTGGTGAAGTAGCGGTTTGCCACCTCCTTGTCTCTCAGCACCCTCTGCAGGAGCCTCTCCAAGTGGGCCTGAGATGTCTGCAGACCCTGGCGGCACCGGGTTAGATAGGCTATGTACGGAGCCCGCTTCCTGAAGAGAACACAAAAATTACCGTTTATTAGAATGTCCTACATGCTGGCTCTTCAAATAACCCCCCCAAAAATATACAGAGTTTCTCTAAAGTACTCATACCTCTGACTATTATGCGTTTTTGTCACATAACTATAAACATTAATCTAATCCAATGGTATATTGTGAGATCCACAGACACAAAATAGTGCATAATTGTGAAAATGGAAGGAAAATTATACATGAAGTTCAATTATCTGATTAATGTGCTTTTCATTAATATTCAGTTCGTATCTCATTACTTTGTAGAACTACAAATTTTTGCCCATTCTTCTGTTCTAGAAGCTCAAACTCAATCAGATTGGAACACAATTGGCACCACTAGTCTCACATCTAGTGGACTGAACAATACCTGGGGGAAGTGAATGTGTCTCAATTCATTGTAGTAAAACAACTGCTGTGTCTGGAAGGTCCTTTCACTGGTTAAGTTGAGATCCTGGCTACTATTACAGCTTAAACAGCTTAGCAAGAAAGAAAGAAGCAAAAGTCCACCGTTCAGATGTGTAAACCTGACTGAGACCCATCCACACTCACTCTGTGCTGACATTGCAGTCAAAGCTGAATCTACTAAAAACTAGCTGAAAGGGGGTGAATATTTGTATATCACGTTTTATGTTAAATATTTTTAGCAGTAATTTAAGTGTGTCCAGCAAAAAGGGGACTGAATGCATCATTTGCCACACTTCTCTCAGTTTTGTTTGATAAAAATGTGAAAACCACACATTACTTCCATTCTTATTGCCAAATTATGGATCATTATGTGTTGTTTGATCTCACAAAAACCTGATAAAGCACCCCACATTCTGTAGTAACATGACAAAGTTCAAGGGACTGCACAAAAACCAACAAAATATTAATTACAGACCGACGTGAGTTGAATGGCCCGATCTCTAAAGGAGTTCTGAGTTACCTGTAATCTTCCGCGATGGCGGCAAGCAGCTTCCTGCAGGTGCGTGCATCGAAACGGCTGACGCAGCGTGTGGTCTCCTGGATCTGGGCCATCTGGTTCTTATCCTGAAGGTTGATGGCCTCCGCCAGCTGGACCTTCAGGAAGCAGACGATCTCATTGTCTGAGAGAAACGGGACAATAGAGAAAGGATTGATAAAACAACCTGCTAAGAAAGGATCGGCATTCTTCCACCTTCAGGAGACATTAAGTTTATTTAAACTAAACTCAGTCACTCAGCAACACCTGTATCCTTAAACAGGCAGATGGTGGTCATTCTGCAGATGTGAAGTTGTTGGTTCATTGAAAGGAAACCTAACACCGCATGTAGTAAGAATTTCTAGATTCAAACAACATATATAAAGACCTGGGTAACCATTTGCCATTTTGTCCAAATTTAACTTAACAGTAACTGCTGAAGAAAGCACTGAAATGTTCCTTTTTGTAAAGCTTCATGCTTTTGCAAGCACCAGAGACATTATATGTCAACACATGCAATATGGTTTAATACACAGCAGGAAAATGTTCTTTAAAGCTTGTCCCAAACTTTCACAGTAAGGTCAGAGTCTGGAGGTTGTGCAAACTTGCTATTTTGCTAAAGGACACTTTGAGCAACAGGGACGTTTGCCAAAATTTTAGGCTTACACTTAGTTTCTAACGGGCATTAGGAACAAAGATATATATGCTTTTAGGAAGTTGTAAAACTTATTCTGCACTGTTGTGCTCAAACTAGTAGCAGTCCATCATCACTAAACAGCTCAATCACCATTTTTGGAAGAAATACATGCCAAATAATAGTGCACTCCTTCCTGTTCCAGTGCAGAAAATTAATGGCTGCTCAGCCAGTGCTGCAAAAAGGGAAATAAAACCAAAAAGTGTCAATGAAAACAGAAAATTAAATGTAAACGTAACGATTAGTTTGAGGCTGATTGAAGAAGGTCTATGGATACTTGAGAGTACTGTCAATAAAATGAGGCTTATGTGAATCCAAACTATTGGGAAGTAGCTACTGTAAAGTCTGGTGTTGGTTTGGGTATCATAACGGAGGGTTATGATACCCAATATGCTGTCAGGTCAATTGATTGCATACAGGGGACAGTGGATCAGTTTGAAAACATCAAAATAACTGAAATGACCACGATGTTTTAAACTCAAGAGTAAGTCAAACACCAACAAGTGAGTAGCACCTTGGGTTCAGTCCAAGAGGACATACATTAAAGAGCTGTCAGACCAATCTATAAACCTTAACCCAGTAGAAAACTTGTAGAGTGAATCAAACATGCCCAAAAATTAGCAGGAACGGTAAAATGGAATACAATCCCCCTGGGCTGGAATACATCTATACATGTGCAGTTTTTACAAACAGTTATTAAACAGTCAAATATCAATTCAGTGATTCACAGAAAAGTCACATTTTCAAGACTTTTTCAGTTCATGCAGTTTATATTGAAGTCTGCTAACAACCATATATCTATTTGTTCAAACTCTGAACATGTTTTGCTTTGGAACAGAAAGTGTATTGTTGCCAGTGCATTTCTATCTACAGAAACATCAAGTATTTTGCATCACATTTGTATTTTAAAATGATTTCAAATCAATATGTGCTTTTATTATCCATTTGTGACATATAATGAGGTGTGAATCGCTACATTGGACTAAATCACTCCCACCTTCAGGATCCATGTGATCAGGCAGTCCGTTACGTGTTGTTGTTGGCGCCATGATGGGGAGAGCTACAGAGTCGGCAGAGCACAAAGCCAACCTCAACTTCTTCTTTGCGTCGCTGCAGGAAAAGGTCCAATCAAACGTCAGAAAAGATGAATTGAGTAACTGTTTGTAAAGTTTTTTGTTTTTTTTTAAAGCACCAATTTGAATGTCTCACCTGAAAGAGAATTTGGAATCGTGCTGCTGTGCCGTCTGGCTGGCTGAGTCTGGCAGATCATCTGCAGAAATGTTTTGCAGAGCATCTTCTCTGGGAGGGTCATTCACATTATCCTCCACACACAGCTCTGAAAATATACACCATTAAAGTCAATTACTGTATCTAAACCCACCATGTGCCTTGAACACACGTATCGGTTTTCTCTGCTGACCTCCTGATCCATCATAAGAGGCTCCCCCGGTGGCTCCATCACTCGGGCTGGTCCTCTTGATGTTCCTGTACTTGTCCAGGATGTCCTCTGCTGCCTGGACTTGAGTATTCTGTCTTGGCACTGGGTCATCTGACAAACCACACAGCAACAATCCAGCAGCATGAAAACAAAACCCGTCATAGAGGAAGAGTTTCAGACATACAAGGATTAAAAAAACAAAAAACAAACTAAAAAACAACAAAAAAAAGAACCCAGTACTGACCTTGTGGGACACGCTCCTGTGCAGCATCTTCCTTCTCATGTTTGTCCTTCTTCCTGAACGCCGTCATCGGTGCTGTGGAGGAGAGACGTGTGAAGAGTGACAACACCGTTACCTCCCCCAGGGTGAATTAGTCATCACCAGTTCATGGCCACTTCGGTAAAAAATTTTATTTTATGGGATGTTTTGAGATGAAAATTCTCACCGAGTTCCACTCAGAGATTAACATACACCCATAACCAGAATGAGTGATCAATTTACTGATGCATTTTAACTGTTCTTTTAGGCAAAATTCAACCAACATAAATAGGTGTGAACAATGTATTGGAACTAACATTGCTATAAGCATATATGTTATTTTTTTAACATATTGGTATCGGTCTGATAAATAAAACTGGGCTGATATTAACAACTGATATTTATTTCCATCTTGTTATTTGTTTCTCCAGAGGGAGGGAGAATGTTGACAATGTGGTATTTGTTTGGTCTTGTGACATGATACTGATGAAGTGCTGGATTTTGTGGAATTTAACTGAAGCTGCAGTGAAGTCAGGCCGTTTTTTCTCTGGTGAAGCATAAATAATATTGGTAAATATCGGTTATTGGCCATAACAGCAATATTAATACTAGATAGCAATAGTGGCCAAAAAAAAAAATAATAATTGCATTCTCTTTGAGAGCATTGAGCTAAAATTATGTCAAGACTTTGTTGATAGCTATAAAAGAGTGGTCACTCTGAGACAGGAAAAGGGACATTTATCCAAATATTAATCTAGGTGTATGTATGTAAAATGTCAACTTTTCCTTGTTGTAGCATAAAACTGCCCTGAACATGAAGGCATCCAGCCTCTCTATATGGCATGCCTGAAATGCAGAGATAGGACATGTCGGGGAAAATTTTTTACTTTTTTTCCATCCTTTCTGAAAAAGGAACATTACAAATAAATAGCTAAAACTATCCCATTCATTCCAGTGGTGAGCATATGTAAACTCTGAGCAAAACTGTAGCAACTGCATTTTTTTTTTTTTTTTTTTTTTTTTAAATGTGACCAAAATAAAATATAAAGCGAAAAAATATATGGGCATCTAGAATTAGACCTTTGGCATATAGCAGAATTCCACAAAGGTCCACCATGATTCATAAACTGTGAATAAAAAGCAAAAACTCCTACTGATGTCCATCCTATTAAAAGTGGTGCCAAATGGACAAGCAAGAGTTACAAAGGCCTCCTCTGAGGCAACAAAAAGAAAACATGCTTTTAACTGTACGATGAATGACACTAGCATAAAAACAGAAGAGGGGGTGGATAAAACCGGATGCACGGAGGAGGAGCGTGACTGCGTGAACTCAGCCTACACCACGTCACATCACAGCTCTACAGCTCTAAGGTGACATCTACGAAGCAGCATAGCGCGCAGCCGTCAGCTTCAGCGCTAACAGCTAGCACGGTGACGACAGCGTGGAAGCGTTTACCTGGGACGTCACTCTCAGCCGTCCAATACAGCACTGCGAGGAACACAACAGACAAGGTTGGCCTTTCAAGCACACTCTGCCGCTCTGCAGGGACTACAGACTGAGCCTCACCATGTAGGGCATATGACACAAAAAAAACAAACGCTGCGGTGGTTTGGAGACAGGCTTGCTTTAGGCTTCACAATTCCTTTTTCTATAATTGAATAATATAATTCTAAAGAGTTTTAAGCAGGATTTTTTTGCAGACAGAAGTTTGAGAAATGGTTATAGATTAGAACAAGAGATGTATCATCTATCGGTGCTGACAACAGAGAGGGTCTATCTAATGACCATTAGCTGCTGGCTGACAGCACTGCTGGGAGGGCTACAACCACACCATCTATACAGTTAAAGCTCCTCTGGAGACTGATCAGCTTTGAAAAGTCTATATAAATCTGCAGCTTAGAGACCTGTGAGGAAAACAACCAGACGGTCTCAGCGGTAACTTCAAACAACATGAAACATTATTTTCCAAATGGAATTCTATCAGCGATAGAGCAGAGATCACACATAATCATTCTCTTCCCCATGTTATAAATTGGTTTTGCTTTGCTCTTTAAAGTGTGATTTTTCCTGTCAGTAGTTCTTTGGAGAATCTCTCTACCAAGACACCCCCCCCCAAAAAAAAAAAACAACAAACAAGTGAAAGTCATAAAAATACTTTTAAAATGACAAATTTAATTTTTTATTTTAGCAAAAACGAAAAAATGAATGAAGACAAAGCATTCATTTCCTCACCTTTGGGAATGGCTGACACAAAACGTTTCTTCCACCAGGGTCTGTTGCGATCAGATTTCTCATCGTCGCTGTCTTTTCTGTCTTCCACCTTTGAAAAAAAGTTTAGATGTTAAAATGTGGAAAGAGTGTATTTAAAGGGTTACATGTGTGATAGGTGACACCTTCTCCTTTATACATGTGGGCAATAACTCCAATTGCCCAAAAAAGCTATGGTTTTAAAATAGCTTCTTTAGTGTTTCAGCTTAATAAAGTCACTTCTTTCAGAGAAAGATGTTTTTGTTTCTACTTTCTCCCTGACCTATTGCATAAAATCCCATAAAAATATATAAAAGCAAACATTTTGGTTTACTTTTAACAAAAAGAACCACATTTACAGGTTCAACTTAAATATTTTGAATATGTGAAAGTGTTTTATTTTTTTGTCAATGATTTCAAAAAATAAAACTCATACAATTATTGCACATAAAGTGAAATAACACAAGGCTTTATTTCATGTAATTTTGACAATAAAAAGTCATCTATGAAGATGGTGATTTTATTTTCCACTAGAACTTGGCTTGACTTAAACAGTTCAACGAGAACATGAATTAATATTGTTTTCGTAATTCAACTGATTAGAATCAGCCCAGCAGCTCAGTTGCACTGCAATTAGTATATTGAATTAACCCATTTAATATTGGGTGTACTATTTTAGGTATTGTGTATTTAGAACATTTGAAGACAACAAGTGTCAATATCTATAAAAAGACAAATGTCTGCTTTATGAGCATTAAAACACAGATTATGACAGTCGCTAATCGATGGTGTAAATAAAACAGAACTCGACCGTAGAACTTGTTACCTCTCCTTTCAGGGAGTCCTTGCTTGGCGACGAGGAAGGTCCGGCGGTGAAAGCCCCAGGAGGGTCACGCTCTTCAACTGCCACCCGCCTGTTAAGGCCGGGGTCGCTAGTGGGCCGGCGGCCTGGGCACACGATGTCAGAACTGCGACTGCGGACCAGTCTGTCGGGGAAGGAATGCCGCTGCTTTGATTGCTCGAGCTCAGCCTGGGCCAAGCACTGAGCTGTGCAAATGGAGTGCCGTATGTCCGGGCCCATGGCACTGGCTTCAGGGATGGGAGGGTCGGGTGGAGGGTGAGTGGGCCTGGCATAGTGCACCTTGGGCCGAACTATTGTCCCTGTGGAGGAACCTAAAACAATAAGGAAGAAAAGGAGGGAGGAAATCCATAAAACTATAGCAATCTAGTAGCAATATGTAGCAGTGTTCAGTAAATTATCTCTATTTTTAAAGTAATTGACCAGTTTTCTAAAACTTTCTACAGATATTTATTATGTTTGACTAAAAAGTCCAAACATATTTATGAAATGGTACTTCTTCTCTGTATCAAACCATTTTATGTTTCTAGAGAGACCATTTGAAACCTAATCAGCAGAAAAAACTCTGTGTGTGTGGGGGAGTGAGATAAAGAGAGATGTTGGTGGGAGATGAGCCCTAGGTGGAGGTAGGCCACCTGTTCCAAGGGTAGACTCTCTCCTGAAAAGCTTCCAATGGCAGCCTCATGCCATAAGCACAGTGGGACAAGGGGACAGTGCCAAAGAGCCTGGGGTGAGGTCTCTCAACCTGTCATCCCCTCACCTTGCCTTAGAGACACAGACACTACCGTTCCTCTCAAACATTTTCCTGCTCCACCAAATAAAATGCAAAAAAAGAAAAAACTGACAGAAGCTAAAACTGAATATTTTATAACACTAAATTAGCTGAAAAATGGGCATTTCCCTTTATGTTCTTATAGGTCATAATGAATAATTTTAGTTTTACATGACTCCAGCATGACCCATGTCTAGCTCTGAATGCCCACAAAACATTGTGAAATTGAAAATTACCTTCACCAGAGGAGAGTGGATCAAACATGGCGAGCAAAGAATCTGCTTGTGAAGGTGGAGATGTCAGATGGTGGGCTCCTGCAGACGAATGAAAACAACAAAGCAATTAACAGTGTTCCTAAACATGAATTAATTTAAACTGTAGTGATGATGGGTTAGCCATGAGGCTAGGGGTAACGTAATGGTCAAACTGGATGGGAGAAAAAGAATGAGTAAAAAATCAAATTAGATATCCAATCAATTTATTTATACTCTATCAATTTTAGCCAATTATGTTATAAAGCCTGAATGAACAGCAGATTTATATCCATAGAAAAATCAGTCGAAAAACCAACTTTCTAACTAGCCAACTGTTCATGATAGTGGGCAGATTTTAGTTATCTTTGGTCACTAACAACCTCCACACTGAAGAGTGTTGCTGTTATTGTTACTCTTTAGTGCTTAGAATCAGAATCTCAATAGATTTAGGGGTCGCCAATCATCAATGATCAGTAAGGGATGATTAAGCTGAAAATCTATTTACTGCAGCCACTTACTCTTTTTCTCCATGCATCTCTTATTACATTCTTAAAAAAAAAACATTTTTCTGACTCAAGACCAAAACTCCAAACACTTATACATATGTAAATATTTTCATTCCTGATTACCATCCACTTTCATTTTTAATAGAATGCAATAATAGAAATATCAGAACAATGAAATACAATATAAGAATAAGCTCTGAAAAAATTAACATAGGGAGAAAAGCAGTCGATTAGTTGTGTGGAAAGTTTGGAAGTGGTAGCAGTTTCAGTAAAAAGGATCTAGTTAATGTGGATTAAACCATGTAAACGGCAAAGGAAAAATAATTAAAAATCTCCTACCATGACCTGACTCCTCGCCATCAGGACTGGTCACGGAGTCCTTCCCGCCAAAATCTGAGCTACACTCTGACCGCAGGTCCTCGATCTTGTTCGGGATGTCTTCTGAGGTCGCACTGATACCTGTAGTGAACATGCACAAAGTGCACAGTTCTTTTGAGGTCAAAAGCAAATTCAATATCACCTCTGCAGATAGATGTTTTAACTTGGCACCAGTCAAAAAAAAGAAAAGAAAAGTGCATGTGCAACAATTTTTAAAACAAAAGAGGATATTTTTGTCTTTAGACTTTGCTGTATTGTCTCTCTCTCAGGTGGGAACCCAGTGGGAACTTTAAATTGGTAGCGTAAGCTCCCATGGGTTAAGGGAAAGACACGGGTAAGAATGATCATCAGAAGTGGACTATCCATCGGCAGGATCCTGTGGGACTTTCCTCCCGTGAGCTGAGCCAGGAATGTCACCGCTGGCTTCTTAATCTAGAATACTACTACATGTACTTCCAAACTGCACGTTCCACCTGAGCCCACGGACGAAACGACCAGCATTAACCCCTGTGTCACTCAGAAAAAGTCACACACCAATGCAACTATGCAGGTTAACTACCCTCCCAGCAACGTGACCGCTCTAAAACAAAGAGCCTGGGAAAGAGAGGTCTTCCGTTTCTATCCAAACACACCAAAACAGTTCGATTAATATCTTTCCAAAGGACAAAAAAAAAAAAGGCTACAGAGTCAAACACTGAAAGAGGACTCAAAGTTTTTAGGACAAAGAAACAAACAAAGCAGTCTTTTTTTGTTTTGTTTTTATTATATATATACCTGAGACAACGCTGAGGCCTGGTGTGCTGGGTCTCGAGCTGACTTCTCTGACCTCGGTGTCATCGGAGGTGCTGCCAACACCAGAGCAGCTCTCCAGCTCCTGCAGACGCTCCTCCTGCTTCAGGTCTGGGGCTTCTGCAGACAAACCAACAACAAAACTGGTTCATAAAAAGATTTCATTTTTATGTATTTTCTCATGGTTAGTATTCCAAAAAAATGAAAATAAATAAATAAATAAATATTGCCTAATGCTGGGCAATAAATCGATTTTATCGATGAATCAAATTTTTGGTTTGGAACATTTAATTTTGGGGAAATCAGGAATTTTTCTCATTAAAACAACTTTTTTCTCAATTTTAAAACTTTCTAATAAAATTGCATCTTTATTCTGCTAATATTATAACTATTGTCATTATTAAACAAAAATGTTCATAGCTTGATCGTAAAACTCTGTCATACAACTCACAGAAGGGATAATTGAAATAAAATTAAAATAAAATCAAACATTTTATCTTTTAGCCACATCACCCAGCACTGTTATGCTCCTTCCCTTAGTGACTGAGCACTGCCAGTGAGCTGGCTGATAGAAAACTCTTGAACTTTTCCCTCGCTTGCAATAAAGACAAATTCAACTCTTTATAAATAACTTACAAAAACCCTTAGAAACAACAAAACAACAAAAATCTGTATTTTCACACAAACAACATAAATACTCACTGTAACTCATACATGGGCATTTTTAAAATCTTCCACTCACTTTGCTATGATTATCAGGGAAGCAAGAATTTACATATGAAAAACATAACACAGCCCACATCATTATTAGCCTTATAAGTGCCAATCTAAACAATAGAGCATCCGCATCCAATTTTTTTTGCTACCCTGTGGTGCTGTTGGGGACGACCCAGAGGCTTTATTCTAGCAGCAATGCTCGTTTGCATGCTCGTTAGTAATAATGCGTTGCTGAAGTGCTCTTTAGAGTGTAGTTTTCTGCTGCCTAGCCATGAAACAAGCACTGTGCTCGAACTGAGCATGATTTCGCACCATTATCGAGCAGAACGGGGGCAACAAATGGAACAAAAAAAAGCAATCAAGACACTCATGCATGTCATTTTTGTTGCAGTGCACATATTGAAATACTGCACTGCTTTAATTAACACAGGCCGAAGCGTTTCAAAAAAACACTTAAGACTTTTAACAAAGCTCTCTATTGATTTCCACAAAGCACTCGTTTTCAAAAATGGGAAGTCAGACACGGCATTTCTAATTGATATAAGATAAGAACTTTAATGTGGTTCATAAGGATGCAAGGAAGTGGAGATGAGTGCTGATGTTGCAGAAGGAAATTCACAAACTTGGTCTCAAAGCAGCAGCTTGGCAAGTCTGTCCAGATAAAGAACTGACAGTCTATAGGCTGACTGTAAACTGAGGACAGCTGCTGTCCTTGTGCTTCCTTCCCCGCTGCTGTCACAGGTGCAATCGCACCTGGTGGTCCCTCTAAGGAAACCCTTAGCTGCCTTTTACTGGCACAAGCAGAGCTGTCCTGAAAGACAGGCAAGTGTACAGAAATATGATGACAGATGTGCACATACGTTCCTAGTGTGGAATGCGATGGAAAACACACCTGGTATTCCCCCCACTGTACTGAAGAAACGTAAATGTGCACACATAAACACGTGTTCAAATGCACATCTGAGGCTGTCATTTAGTTGCAGAACAATACACAACACTGGAGCCAGTCCAGAATCAGCCTTTCGTTCCCACCTGAGTCACTTGGAAGGACCTCCACGCTCCAGGCCTCGCTCGTGGTCTCTGACATGGTGGAGCCGTAGGGGTCCAGCAGAACCGAGCTGGAGCCGGGAAGGCACAGCAGGCTGCCCAACATGTTCTCCGCTGCTGCCCCTGAGAGCACAAGACAAAGGGTTAACGTCCTGAATCGGCACAGAGCAGCTACACCGTGTTCCAAATTATTATGAAAGTGATATTTTCTCCGATTTTCTTAAATGGTCAATGCAAATGATGGTCAGTATAATTTTCTAGTCATGAACTACTACAGAATAAATCAAATTTTACCGAACAAAGCTCCCCAATGAGAAAAGTTTTTTTTTTTTTCAAAAATAAAAATTCTAAATGCACTGTTCCAAATTATTATGCACAGCAGATTTTCTAAACATTTTATGGATTATAAAGAACTGCAAACGGTCATTCTCTGAACGTGCAGCATTAAGTGATCACATCTACTAAAATCAAAAACCATTTCAATCAAAAACATCTTAACAGACCGAGTTACATGTTAACATAGGAACCTTCTTTGATATCACCTGCACAATTCTTGCATCCATTGGACTTGTGAGTTTGTGGAAAGTTTCTGCTTGAATTTCTTTGCAGGATGTCAGAAAACCTTCCCAGAGCTGCTGGTTTG
>CAEFZX010032075.1:0-32600 GCA_903066825.1 Alfaro cultratus
CAAACACACACACATTTATACACCGATACGCAGATCGGTAGGCAATTTGGGGTTAAGTGCCTTGCCCAGAGGCACATCGACATGTGGCAGGAGGAAGCTGGAATCGAACCTACAACCTTCCAATTGCAAGACGCCCAACGACTGTGGCTGTGTTGGCTTATCTACAGGCTGTGTTGGCTTATCTACAGGTAAGATAATTCCCATCCAGTCTCCTAATAGCTGAATCTCAAATAGATTAACTCTTTGGGGTTTTCTGTAGGTTTTTTTACGTCTCCTGTCAATCAACAATTCTGAGTACCACACTGCCTGAGTGCCAAGGTGAGACCCAACAGATTTATTTGCCCAAATGAATAATTATGGCTTCCACTATGATGCTTCACTTGATATATGTTAAATTTTATTAGAAATTGTTTTGGGTTTATTTCAAATGTAATAGAGATAGAAATGAGAAAGAAAGAAGAGAAGAAAGGAAGAAAGGTGGGAAAAGGTTTAAAGCAGGGGTGTCAAACTCCAGTCCTCAAGGGCCGCTATCCTGCAGGTTTTAGATGTGCCACAGGTACAAAACACTGGAATGAAATGGCTTAATTACCTCCTTCTTGTGTAGAGGCCTGCTAATGACCTAATTATTCCACTCAGGTGTGGTGCAGCAGAGGCACATCCAAAAGTTGCAGGGCAGTGGCCCCCCAGGACTGGAGTTTGACACCTGCGGTTTAAAGATAAAGGAGGAGTAAAGAGTAGAAGAGAGAAAGAAGCACAAACAAAGTCTTTCTGTCAACTTCCAAGAAGTCTGCCTCTAAACCTGCAGAAAGAGAAAAAACAAAACAGAAATTGCTTTAGCAGTAGAATATAAAGTGGTTGCCTTACATTATTTTTGAAGGACTTTTTGTTTACTTCAAAAAGTCAAGATAATGTTTACTTATCCTTTTTAAATGAATGCACATATTATGACAATCATAAAGTCACTGAAAAGTACACCGTACAACTCAACACGTTAAATAGAGTAACTGGTGAGCGTTACCATGGTTTATTCATGAAATTAAATAAAGACAAATACATAAAGTTTCCAACAACCTTGTGCAATCTCACCTTTGTAGCTTCCAACGCAACCTCTTTAAATTTGCTGCACTATGAAGCAAGAGACATGACTAACACTTTCATAAAGAAATTCTTTATGCATGGTAACTCTTTCCCAGATGCATAATCAGTACGTAAAAAGTAAGATCTATCACTTCACCTTGTTGTTTGAAAACTCCTTTCAAGTTCAATGATTAGACAGACGTTGCGTGTGAGAGTGTTCCTCTCCTTTCCTGCAGAGCCGCTGATTACGCTCCTAGGTGTGCCGATACAACTCATTTAATAGCACACTCCGTGATTCCGTGGCCCCATTTAGATGATTGATTTTGGGCATCTTAACCAGCTCAGCCATGCATTAGTGATGAATTGCAGAGTGATTTAATGTCATCTTCTGCGGGGAAGGAACTTGGCAATCACCTTCTTCTGTAAACAAAACCACAGCTGTGTTGTGGAGCAGTTTCCATGGAAGGTAACGGATACGCCACATCAGAACTGTTCTAATCCTGCTCTTCCATTTGTTTGTGTTTTCCTTTTCTTGGTAGTAAGTAACCTGCCTTTGTTGGTTCATTCTTCCTTCTCAAAGTAGGCAGTTGTTCCTGGTTATTATTGCTGCAGATGTTTTTATTATGCAACACAGATGTTGATATTGAGAATGTTTGGAAAGTTATGTCATAAAAATGTCTACTAATGTGAGTCTTAATGTCATATTTTTGTATAATCTTCTTATTTACTACAGATTCAATGCAGGATGAAGCAAAGTACCCTCATCGTGCAACGACATGAAACCCTTGCTGTCTAACCCATGCCGCAGATTTTTCTTGCATCAACTGTTTTTCTCTCTCTCTCTCTTTTTTTTTTTTTTATCAAACTATGAAAATTAAAATTCTGTGTCAGAGGTTGTTTACACTGTAATTGAAGAAGAATGAAAGCTTAAGAGCAGAGCTGCTGTTGATTCTGTTTTTTATGAGCACTCAGTTACAGTCAAACAAATACACAATAAACTTGTAAAAAAAAATACAATATTCAAACAGGAAAAGCAATGAAGCTTGAATAAATATGACATTTATTTGAAAAAGACAAAGAAAAGCATGTTGAACCTAGTCAAAAAGCAAATTAAAGTGAACATTATTCCTTTTAAACTGATAATTTATGTTATTGTTGTCCTTTTGACACTTCTTTCCGCAAGGTTGCCATCCCCACTGCACAGCTGCGTGCACACGGTCTTGGGAGATGTTTTACACCAGATGGTCTTCCTGACACAACCCTCCAGATTATGAGGATCCCGGGATGGAGAGAGTGGGATTTAAGCCAGGAATCTCCAGGTCTGCAGCGAACCATGCCACACAAGCCACTGCCATTCTAAATGGATCATTTATAGACTTAGTTTTAGAAACCAGAAGATTTTCATGTCCCAGAACAATTAAGCCAACAGACAGAGAAAAAAAGACTTGTGATGCTGTACTGAACAATACAAAGTTTGACAGTTTAAGAAAACACTGCCGCTCATTATTCTGACATTTAGCAGAAAGACACTTACAGTATACAGTTTAAATCAGATAAAGTTGTCTCGTTTTCCACCTCACCTCATCTATACAGCTCCTTTAGACTAGCGGCAGCAGCAATTAGCAAACACCTGGTGGAACTGCGTGTTGTTGAGCCTTTCATACAAACTACAACGCTCCTAAGAACAGTTCTAAATGGCATCATAGAGAAGCATTGTTACGATGCTGTGCTGAAGGTGGAGTGTCAGAAAAAGTACAAGAGCCTTGAAGAGACACGGGCTCCATTTCCTCAGATACGACTATGATGCAAACTCAATTTTTGTTTTTATACACAGAATTTTCATAACAACTGAAGGTAACATTTGTATAAAGTAGCCTTGTGTGGCTGGAAAATACATAATCTGTCCCTTTAATAAATAGAAAAAAGAATCTCATTTGTTCACACAAAACATACCCACACAGCAGGATCTTCAGAATTTACAATTTAGGATTTCTTGCACACATTTCATTATATTTTGTCATTACTTTTAATTTATGTTTTTTTTCTAAACTGACTAATCTTATTGATGCTGAAATACTGTAGATTTACCCACTGAGAGAAACATAAAGAACAGTTAAGCTGCATTGTATTTCATTGTATTGTGTTTTAATAATTGTAAGTTAAGTAACAATAAATTATAGCCAAATAAGTCCACGTTTTCTCGCTAAAGCAGGAACCATTAAAACTGTCAATCACTCTTATGAATTGTACAACAAAGAGCTCGTGTCACATGACACACAAGACACACTTAAGAGAAAATACTAGCCTGAACTGATCAATCAACAATTATCTAGCTGCCCAAACTGATTCCCTAATCTTTAAATAATAATTCATATTTTCCTGGAACACCTCGGGCTGTCATCTTTTTTAAAACCAGTGAATCAGGTATTCTCAACCATATTACTCATGCATTAATTACATGATCAGCACCACGCTGGAGTGCTAATGAAAACTGAACCGGTGCAAAGATCAGAAAACCCACTGCGAGCTCTGATGCTTGCGGGATAAAGACGGAGAGGAGGGTTGTTATCAAAGAACGGAGCCAGATTTATGGCTGGTAATTAATGAGACTTTCCAAGCTTTCTTTGGCAGAAACACTCGGGCCTTGGTCTGCTATCCCAGGGCGTTTTTGGGAACATATCAGCATATTAAGTAGTTGACATTTGAATTTATCATCAACACTGATTAGCCCACGATTCTCCGAATGCATTTAGAAGTCATGGGAGATGTCGTTTAACTTCAATTTGAATAAAGAGGGATGGGAACAACTGGAGCAGGGAGCATGAAACATTAACACAACCCTCTTTAAGCAAATTACCTCCTGTTTATTCTGAAAGCCTTGTTAGTTGTTTTTGATCCTCAGATGGAGGCTTTCAGTACCTGTGCTGATTAAGATATGATCCACAGCTTTACTGAAAAGCCTCTTAGCGCTGATGGATTTTCCTTGCCAGTAAAAATGAATTCCTATTACATCAGTGCTTTCATTAGGCACATGAATGATTATTTACTTTTAAATGTAATACAAACTCTGTGCTCACAGGTCAATGCTCAGATTGATGATGTTATTTCTAGTTAAAGCCAGCACTACTACTTATCTTTTGTATAGTCGTATAGTTTTTTTTGTTGTTGTTGGTTGGAAGTGGTTTTGTGGAGCAGTTACACATAGTCAGTATTTATTCTGAAGCAAATGATGGTCACGGTGGTTTCAGTTTGGAGAATCATAGAATAGAACCAGGACCAAAGATTTATCCACTGGTTAATTTGATAATAAAATAGCAAAAGTTGAACAATATTAGTTGGGTTCACTTTAACCCAAAACTAACTGAGCATAACACACTGATGCTGTAAGATGCACTAAAATATGCATTTTTAATGACTTTCAATAGTTACAGTTGATTAAAACCGATGCTGTTAGTGTCGACCAATCCTGCTTATCTACATATTCTGAAGCATCCCTGCTTCTATAAAACAGTATATTAGTGGTCTGTCTTTTCTCCAGCTGACTCCAGCCTTACGTTCTTGGTATTTATGTAAATGCAAGAACTGATTCTGAGCGCCACACTGCTGGAAAGGACAAGTTAAGAAAATAGCAAGAACTGAAGCTTAAACTTTTTCTGACATGTTTTGGCCATAAGCACAAACTGTAAACTCTCCCTTTTCTTCTATTCTCACTCCACCCAGAGAAATCTCACACCTGAATAAAAAAATGCCAGCTCACAAAAAACATTGATTTTTATTCTTCTTTTCCACTTTCAAGGAAGAGTGGCATGTTTTACTTTTTTTAATTGACTTTTTGGAGTCAATTTTAAGCAGCCGAGGAGAGCACAGCAGTAGATATGTACAATTTTGACAAAAGCACTTGCCTTGTTGCATATTTCTTTCTTATTGTTCTTTTGTGACACTGAAATGTTTCTTATTATCTAAGATAATCTGTTTGCAAAAAGCAATTTTCAAATGCTGATTTCATTTTATTTATTAAGTTTGCACTGAGCACAAGCATTTTTGGGAACGTAGCGACGTAGCACCTGCAAACCTGTCCAGAGTCCTGGAGTTGGGTGTTAATGAATTCAACCAAAACTGCCAAGTCAGAGTTGGATTTGAGTCAAATGTACACTGAGAACTTTTCATGGCTCTCATTTAAACACAAATCTTCTCTCAAGATCTGATTTAATGTTTTAAAAGTTTAGGCCAAGCTCAAGATGAAAATTAACAAATCTCCCCCATGAGTGTGTGTCCTCCATTAGTGTTGTTGTTTATGTGACTCAGGACTGACTTGTAATTACATAAACAGTTTGTGCGATCTCGCAAAAGTAAGTCAGCAAGTAAATCAACATCCATTTATTATCATTTTTCCCAAAGCCTCTTGTGAGGCTTAGAAAATTAGTGACAGAAAGTTGACAAATAATTTTAAATTTGGAGTTTTTTTGTATTGGGAGAAAATGTTGGAGGAAAATACACAGATTTCATAAAACATTCGCAATTTATTCTTTTTCTGTTTAAGTTGGTTACTCAATAAAGTAGTTTCCATCATCGTTTTGTGCTTAATTATTGCTTAAAAGCCATTAAATATGATAAATCAAGTTGTTCCCTTATGGAATAGTACAACCTATGAATTATTCACAGAAAATACAGCCAAGTCTGTTGTTAAACCAATAAAGAGCAGAATGGCAAAGAACTAACTAAATCCTCGACAGCTAACAAAGGGACATGATAGAGGGAAGAGAGAAAGAGAGAAGCTAAGAAGACAGTATTAATGGAAATAACCAAGGCCTGTTTGGAACCTGCATTTTGATAATAAATGGACGTCCAAAGTCTGAGAAGCAAAGAGGCAGCAACACAATTCGCTTCTGCCTGGCTAATGTAATGACACGCAATGAATTTGCAGCCTGAATCAACACTATCATTCTTCAAGTGTGGAGAATCTGCTGAGATTAAAGCCCCTTTTTCAATAATAAATGGTCCTTGTTATGAGAAGAGGCATTTCCAGCTCCATTTTTTTTATTCTATGGCTGCGCTATAGTAGATTCACAGTTCAATAAAACCTCTATTTACCTCTTGGAGGATAATATGCAAAACCACAGCTGAACCCGGACAATGAAAGAGGCCATGAAAGCTCTTGGCTCTTTAAAAAGCCATACTTTAAACGCCCAATTTTTCAATATATTCCATCTCTGGATGCCTGGTGAGGCACACATTCAGGTTCTGATGGTTCTGAAATTGTGATTTCTTGCTCCTAATGAGAATAACATTTTTTAAACTGCTTTGGACATCACTCTGACAGGGTTCCTATAACATTATTGGATAGGGTTGGATTTCTATGTTTGACTGTGTAAACACAGATAAACATAAATTCATTTTGGTTTCACTTTGAATAAGATGGACTGTTTTGCTGTGGAGTAGGCCCACTGGGGAAAAAAAAATAAATAAATAATAATAATTATCTCAGAATTTCGATTTTAATCTTCTGACATCAAAAGTCAGAATTCTGTCATTAAAGTTAGAATTTGTTTTTTAGTGACCCTAAGCCACTTTATATTTAGAATCATCTTTGCACAAAAAGTTCAAAGATAAACTATATGAAGTGTTGGCAACTAGTGAAGACAAATGACAAAAAAAACCAAAAAACGTATTTATTAATTACATATTTATTTATGCATTTATTGTAATTAATTTGTTGCACAATTAGAGTTAAATGTAATACTTTAACACTGAATCTTAAAGAATTTTATAACTTGTCAATGGAAGTATGCGTTACATATACAGGCCTCGCCTCTACCTACTACAGGTCAGCTTCTTGAGTGTGAGGTGAACTAATCAGGAACATGCCACAAAGAGGAAAGATCTCAGAAGAAAATAAAAGTTTATCTATCTATCTATCTATCTATCTATCTATCTATCTATCTATCTATCT
Source organism: Alfaro cultratus (assembly GCA_903066825.1). NCBI lineage: Eukaryota > Metazoa > Chordata > Actinopteri > Cyprinodontiformes > Poeciliidae > Alfaro > Alfaro cultratus. The sequence goes on from CAEFZX010032075.1 coordinate 7,028, forward strand.
ATCTATCTATCTATCTATCTATCTATCTGTAGTGCAAAAAATTCTATGTTCAAAAGGTGCTTCAGTTGATTGCTGGCCAAGCATAGGTTCCCAACCACTGGATTCATTTAGTATTGAAAGAATAATGGGATTTCCATTTTATTTATCTAACTCTGAACGATGATTGGATTCTCTCTGTCTGTGATTCATTCTTGACAAATGTCAAAACACTTGATCACGATATGTCACCACCAGAAAGAAACCTATTATCAAGCACATTTTGTGAAGCAAAATTGTCTTTGGAATGTTTGTTTGCGAAGGACAAAATGTCCAGTGAAGAGACAGAAGAAGAGACAATGACTTGCAAGAAGGTCAAAGCTACATTTATTAGACAATACAGTAACTCCTACTTAAGTTATGGGACAATTTCCATGCACCAACCCTGCTCTGCATAATATGTGCCGAGTGGCTTTCTAATGAGGTATTTTTCATGGACTTTATATTTGTTTTTGTGGTGTAAAGGCATGTTGTAATGTTACCACAGTGACCAGAAAGCCCTTGGTGGCATGTTACTCATATTGTTTTTGGTGCAATGTCACAGCAATGCAGCTCATGAAGTTATGAGTACACATTGGATTTACATTTATTGTTCTATTTTAGAAATACTGCTGCTTTTATGTCAGTCATATCATTGTATTTTGTTCTATTTATCTGCCACACTTTACAGTCCGGTGTGTGAAAACATTTGGTATTAAATCAGTCTGTGACACAAAACATGTTGGGAACCGTTGCCATAGACGATGTGATGTTTCATTTTTAAAAAACTTACAGTCGATACCTTCAACTGTATCGACTGTTGAATGGACTACATTTTATTTTAACATTTACACAAATACAAGAAAGATTCAGAAATGCCTGCAAATTCAGTGTTTACTTGCAAAGTAGACTTTTTCTGTTTATTGTATTCTGTTGTAACAGATATAAAATAGATTAACACCTTGAAAAGTTTATAAGCTGTGTTATGTTTAGTGTCTCCAAACTAATTTTATTTAGTGAAAGAAGAGGCGAAATGGCGCTTTTCATAGTAAAGCTTGCAGAGACCTGGTCTACGTTGTGACAATACAACACTGGACAAATGGTGATTGGAAAATTCAACAAAGTCCAAAGGAAAAACTCTAAAAGATTGTGCAGAAAACTTGACAAATCACTGATCAAGACCACAGTAAATACTTTAATAGGTTGGAGAAAAAGAGGAAGGAGAAGAAGTTCAAAACCTTTTGGTACAGTGCTGTGTCCTTTGGATGCAAAAGCAATGTGCTTCTCCGTAAGTTCCAAATCCATGGCACATTTGCACTCAGCTTGGTTCTCTAAATCTGCCCCATAAAAGTGAAAGACATTTTCCCAAAGACCCTGACATGCTGCCATACCATGTCACATTGACCTTTCTGGGGAAGTTTTGTTCAGGCCCTAAACCCTTCTGGACCTGTCACTCATAATTGGGAGAACATTGCATTTGTATTGCACCCTGTAGCCTTTGCTAAAAGCCTGTGGAACATTCACATTCTGGTAGATTTTTTTATGTCATAGGTGAGTTTTCATCAAACCTAAAGGGACTCTTAAAAAACCTAAAAAAAAGTCCAACTTGTTAAAAGGTCAATTCAACAGGTACATGGAGTTAGAAGATACTTAGTTTAACCATAAAGGTTGTGCCTGGAAGTCAAACAATGAAATTACGGTAGGTAAAATTGAAGACTAAAACGAAAAACAGCAGTGATCACATTAAATGGAAACAGGCAGGATAAGTTGAACATTTCTCATTTAGTGGTATTTTCATTTTAATGATCAATAGCCATTGCTTTTTTCATTAGGCTCCATGAAACCAACTTTATTGCAATATGCTCTGATTAACTATAAGTGATCATGTAATTTGTAGAAATAAAGGCAGCCATTTAATAGTCCTTTTGTTCATGTGGGCATGAAAATCAGTTTGATTACACTTGCAGCGTGTTGCTAAACTAAAGTGCCAATGGCTTTGAAACCTGCTGTTTCCCCAGCAATAATAATTGATATACAAGCACAGTGAACCCAACAAACCTATTAAAAACTTAAGATGAAGTCTGAAAAGCAAAATTTTTCTGGTGTATCGCGTTTAACATGTCTGACCACTTTTCTGTGTTAGGAACCTGAGACAAGCAAAATAGGGTATGTATATGTGTTTACAACTTTCATCCAAGTTTCAAACCCCAAAAGGTAAAGAAAAGTGGAAGCAGGGATGGTAATAATGATGACACAGCAGGTTAAATCCATACCTTATTTTTACATGTTCAGTTTCCTGCTGATCTATAGCAAGAAAGCAGAGTAAGCAGTAAAAATATGGAAAGCCAAAAGAGTCACACTGAAAGTTTCACAATAGTTAGGAGCATCTAGAAACTGGCAGTATAAATAGCATTAAACATTTAATAAGCTGCACTGCAAAATGCATCATGCCACCGGAGTGGAGTGTCTTTGACTAGGAAATATTTTCATTAAAGGGGCAGTAATATGTAAAATGAACATTTTTGAGCTTTACATCATCTTAAAATATTATCCCCCCCATCAAAAACATACCTGAACTGTTGCTATCATTCTTTCATGCATATTTGAGCTGCAATTTCGAAGTTTCCGCCTCACAGATCAGCCCGCCCCACAAATCCCCCACTCAGCTCCTTCAGACTAGCCAGCAGGAACTGTGCATTAACTGAGTTCATCACTGAGAAGTAGATCATCTACTTCTCAGTGAAACAGTGGTAAAAACATTATGAAAATGTTAATAGAGGGGCCATGTTGTGATGACTTCCTGCAGGGAGAGTGTTGGAAAGAGCAAGTAATTCTTTAAGAGACAAAGGCTCAATTTCAAGGTGTTAAATTAAGAGGTCAGATTTCTGTTAAGACATATTTGATATAAATACCATTTTTTATAACAACTCAAGATAACATAGTGACTTAACCCTATCCTACATTTAAGAAAGTTCCATCATTTTATTCCAGGTGGTCTGTCTGCTTCTATGGCGATGATGAAGAAGAAGAAGGTTGTTGTGGGTCAGTTGTTCCGACTGTATGTTTTTACTCCTTTTATTGTGAAATAGAAGAGCGCCAGTTGCCCATTATGCCTGCAGGGCTCAGTACTGCCCCCTATCGGTCTAGCATGGTAGTTTATGTCTCATCAAGGGGATTTTCATTAGTGGCCGATCAGAATATGTAGTACACATGTAATCAAACATGTACATTGGCGATATAAAGAAAGAGTGTGTGACAAAGCGGTGAGGCACAGCTCATCACTGTCCTCCATTTGAACATGAAATGTAAAATGTCATCTGTCGTTTTGACCAAAGAAATGTTGAAATCCTACAGAAAACGTTTCATAGAATATTAAAGAAAACATTTTGTCTTATGTTAAATATGGTATTTGTGTTGATGACTCCCTTACTGAATGCCACTGTTCTCCTTCCTACAGCAAAAAATGATAGCATTGTGAGCTTGTTTAAAAGTAAATAGTGGTAGAAAGTTAACAAGCTAACCAGACGAACACTGAATGAATCTACCTCAGTAGATGACTTTGCTGTGACTAAGCAGGGATAATTTTCAATTAATAATGTCAGAAACATGCCACTTTGTTGTTACGTTACATAACTTGATGTTCAGAAGCAACATCAAGTTGCAGCAACTTGATGTTGAAGTTGCTTGACAACTTTCCTTCATTCTTCATGAAGCTAAGAGACAACAGGCAATATAACATACTTCTGACATACAACTGTCCTCCATTTCTTTTGCTCTTCCTGCAAAAACAAAGATTGTTTCCTATTAGACACTACAAAGAAATAAAATGCCTGTGTTGGAAGAGGTACTAATGAGACGAACCTGGAAGACCTCAACACCATTGATTATCCATGTAGTTTTGTTAATAAAACAAAAATAGTGAAGACTTAACAGTGCTGAGGACTATTATTAGAGAACTAAATTGCAAAGCAACACCATCTCAATCAAAATGCAATCTTGTGTTTTCATGCTATTTAGTAAAAGTTATCTAAAAGCTCTAGTAATTTAACTCTGAAAGTTACCACTACAATTTTCCTTCTGTCTTTACCCTCTTAAAAAAAACTTAAATAACATATGATGTTCTATTTTTAGCACCTCCGCCCTTACAGCCGCACTTCACTGTAAGCACAGTTCACATCTCCTCCAATTTTCACCAAAGTTCCTTTTTCTTCTCTGCTTGCCATTCAGGAAAGATCTGCTTGAAAGCAGCAGCAGTATCCTCACTAATCCTGAGTTAAAAAAAATATATAATGTTTTGAATGAGCTCCTCGTTTTTCACTAATGTGGGAGCAAAGAAATAGGTGAGGACAGAAAAATTTGCATCTCTATGCAACATTTAAATCCTTGAGTCAAGAATCTTCAGGGAGTTACATTATGGGAAAATATGTCACCTTATTACTGAACTTCATCAGCATCTATTAGAAGATATAAATGTTCACTTAGTTTGCTTTCAACATATAATACTTTTTCTAATTATAATTTACAATATAAGTTAACTGACTTCAGTCAAAAGCCTTTGTGAAAAGGGAGGTCTGACAGTGTCTGCTAAAGCTAATGCTAAAGCATTACATCCTGCTCTTACATAAATGATAGAAGATAAATAGGTTAAAGCTCACACACTGGCATACCTTTACAAAACTGAAAAAAAGTAATAATTTGGTTGCAAAAAGCCTCAGTTATTTTGTTTTTGATGATGCTTTCAGCACTAACATGCTCTGTCTTGTGCAAAAGTTGGTGCTTTTATTAAAAAGCTATAACATCTTACATATTTGAAAGAAAATATAAACATTTAGCAGTTTTTGGATATTTGCACTGTTTACCACAGAATAATAACACACAGGTGAGGGGAACAAAAAGTTTTTTTTTTTGTTTTTTTTTAAATTAAAGGCAAATTTTTCCTTATGTATGTGAAGGGAGAAAAATAATAACTTTCCAGTTGTTTGAAGCCTGCTGACCTGTCGGCTGCGTGTTTGACAAATGGCACTTCTAATAAGATCTGACATCCATCAGTAAAATACCACCGCAGCGCCTGTAAACACAACCCGCCAGCTTTTCATTATCTTCACATTTTTTCCTCCCACTGTGAACAGATAAAAGTTCAAGAGGAGAAAATTCACTAAAGGCAGAGCTAAAAATGGAACATGATTGGCAGTCACGAACTTACAGTAAGACACGATTCTCAGTGAAGTAAACAGAGATGAAAATGATCAAAAGAGAAAAAGTTTTCTACTACAGCTGAGCTCATATTGTCTCTCTCACGTTTTGGAGATTTCACTTGACTATAGTTGTTTGACCTTTAAGGTCCTTTTTGCACCTGCGTCTTTAATTTTAAGCATTTTTCTACACACCCAGATAATCTTACTAGGTAAAGCGTTTGTGAAACTGTGCGAAATTCTTTTGTTGTCCTCTAACTTCGCATAAAGCTCAGAAATAATCGGTGAAGATTTGCACAATTAAAAAAGTACAAGTGATTCCACACAGCAGCATTTCTGCTACCTCATCTTTTCCACATTTTGTCACGCTACAAACACAAACTTTATTTTATTTTATTGGGATTTTAAATGAACATGAGGTAGTGCATAACTGTGAAATGGAAAGAAAAGGGCATATGATTGAATTTTTTAAATGAAAACAGTTATGAAAAACGTAACATTTACCTGGATACCTCTGAGAATTGCACAAATTTGAATTGTAACACTGCTATAAAAATTCCAATTGAAAGTAACAAAAACAGTTTAAAAACTCATGTATATGTTTCATATTTGTGTTTCAGTTCACAATAGTTGTCTTTTAAGAAATCTTAATGCTTAATAACTCAAATATTCTGAAGCACGTTCTGGCTTCAGCACTAAATCAGCTGAGTACAATCGATCTCATCTCTGAAATATTTATGATTCTGAGATTGCCATTCATCTTCTGGACTTATGGTTTTGTCTTTTGCTGCATCTGTGCTAATATTTTTTTCTTCTTTGTGTTTATTGCAAAAAACCGAAGGAAAAGTTATGAAGTATTTAAGGAACCAAACTAAATATTATGAATTTTGTGAAGGTACTGATACCACCTGCACATTTTTGCATTTTGTCACATAAGAACTTCACTCCTCAATGTTTTGTGGGACTTTTTTTAAGAAGTTCAAATTTCTCAAGTTAAAGAAAAATTATACATTATTTTTAAACATTTTATTCATATGTTTATTTTACAAATAACAATGCTAAATGGTGGGGTGGCTATTCTGCTTCCTTGATGCCCCTAAATTAAAGTCAGTGCAACTTCATTGCCTTCAGATGTCGCCGATAATAATGTAACCTAATTATAATCAACATCATGAAGACCAAACATTATGACAGACAGATCAGGGAGAATGTTGTTGAGAAGTTCAAAGCAGTCATAGATTATAAAACTGCTTTAAAATGTGAAAGAATTGATGGGCTTTGTAAGACATTGTATGGACTTTAGCCCAACAAAAGCCTCAGACTTAGCATAAATCCTCATCAATTTCATTTTATCTACTCTGATAGACAGGATTTAATTTGATTGGTGGGGAAACGCATGTTTGAAGATGATAACCACTTAAGAAGATATTATATGTGCGAGGATTCACTTGTCGATGCTTCTGATTCCATTTTCTTTTCCTAGAGGTTAAATGTTCTCGACATGTAGAGCAGAATTGGTCATAATGATTTCAAAGCCCGCTTTCCTTTCCAATGTGATCCTAACCCCTTAACAGTCGACTATGATATATTCTGGATGTGCTCAAGAGCCCTCTGTTTCTCTTGCTCTTCCCTCTTTTCTCTGTACTCGTATCCCTCCTCCCCATCTGCTAGTCAGATGAAAAATCGAAGAAACATTTCCATAAATCCCAGAATAGCTCTAGCCTACTAATCTGGTCCTAAATTTACCTTCTCGTAGGAATCAAGATAAGAATATCTCTCTGAGAGGGGAATGTTTCACAAATAGGCAATACTTTTTTACACAATAACAGAAATAAAATCCTAAAAAAACAGCTTTCCTTTCATCGACCTGCTCTTAAAGAGACATATCCATGAGGGAAACCCTGACATCCCCTCTCAGGGTTAAATCTCATTTTCTTAAGAGGGATTCCAATATGCTTCAAGTCCAGAAGTGATATATATAATCCCTTCAGATAATTCAGGTTCTCTTGGGATGTGGCTGGAAAAGCTTTAAAAGCAGGTGACCAGGTGATACTCAACCCTCCTCAATTCACTGCTTTTGATTTGGAGATCCTCTTGTATCCCTGTTGACCGCGACCCATTTCTAAAGACCAAAGGAAAGGGTTGGAATGGAAACACTTCATGTCCAAAAAGAGAACCAAATGCATTCTGGAGAAAGGTTTTATAGTTGGGATGGTAGAGAAATTTATCTTAATGGAGGTAAAAGTATATTTTTTATTCTGCATATCTAAATTTGACTGTGTTTAATGTCACTGTATGTGACATAAAAACAAACACTTAGAGACTGTTATACACATTTAGACTCTGAGTGACATCAGAAAGTATTCATATATCATTACATTTCTAACCTACATCCAGGCATATATCAATGCATTTTCTGTCTTCTACCAAGCATGGATTCAACAGATGTGACATGGCATAAAAGAGGCATGCAGTGCATTCTGCAGAAACACTAACCCTCCTAGATGTAACTCTGTGTTCCAGTTGGTTCATTGTTTTTTTCTGGCAAAGGTACAGGTGGATATCTGTTTGCAGTCTGGCAGAGTTTTATTGTAGAGTGAAGGTTGCTCTGTCTGAGCCTTGAACTCTTCCAACAGAGCGCAGCTCTATCAGCAGAGTTCAAAAGGGTTTCAGAGCCGTCAGAAGGCTATTCTGTGGCCTCTAACTACATTTGCTAAGTAATGAAGGTCACATTTTGTATCCTCTCTGTGAAAAGGCGTTGAGTTTTATCTCTGAACTGCAAATATGAACGACTGTGGAATTGAGGTCACTCTGAGTGTCAATAACCATATGCTGCATTTTTAAAATGAATATGTGATTTTCTTTCTTTATTTTTCTTTTTTGTAGCTTGGTTCATTCACCAGGCTTTTATTATATATTTTGGATTTGGCTGATGTGAACAATATATAATATAACTGCTTGGTATTACCAGCAGACTCCTCTATGTTAGCTATGGTAATGGCCAGGTAGCAATTAATAGTTATTACTTTATAGTTCTGTAAAGGAGTGATTTTCACAGTCCAGCTACTCCAAGGGTTCATTTTCCAGAGTCTCTCCTCTGGTTTTTCGTCTTCCATTCTGGGCTTATGTTTATACATTGTTATGTTTTTATCCAAAGCAACTTAGAAGTAAGCATATAACAATGCAGGTTCTTAAAGTTAACAATAAGCAACTCAGAAGGAAGTGCAATAGTCAGGCTCTGTCAGAGGTGACACTGTAGAGATAGTGTTTGGTTCACATGGAGGTTTCATTAAGCAATTAGCAATAAGATGACAATGGTGTGAAGAACACGATCTTAAAGGGGACCTATTATGCAAAACTCACCTTTTGCATGTTGTTGTACTTCCATTTGGGTCTCCACTGGTTCTAAAACCAGCCCAAGGAAATAATAATAAAAAAACACCCAGCAATAAGCTGGTTTTTTTTTGGAGTCCAGAAAATTGGACATTTCAAAACTTCCTAAATGTAACATTACAAATCAGTTGGCACTGCCCTTGCATAGCAACCCTAGCCAAGCCCAGCCTGTTACCTAGAAACTCCAGCAAAGCCCAGCCAATCTCTTAGCAACCCAAGCTGAGCTTTAGCATGTTTGGTCAGCTAGTTTTACAGCTGCATGCACCGTACAATGGCTGTTGGAAAGGACAAGTGTTTTGTTGTTGATTTACCATCCAGAAAAATCTTGCTGCATTCTTGTTGGTTGTACATGAGCCTGCACTTCTGCTTTTCAAAGTTGAGCAGGCGCATCTGCTTGCAGCCATTTTCCCATGGAAATGGAAAAGTTGGGTTGGTGGCGTGACCAGCAGTACTGGATTTAAAGTGACAAGAAGCCCTAAAACTGCTCATTGTGAAAGGAACTCAAAACAGACAGAACAGAGGATAAACTATTATTATCTAAGAATGATTTTCGCAATAAGCATGTTTTGTATAGCCCATTGGCCTATCTCAGGGTCAACAACCCGCGGTTCTTCTTTACCCTAGTGGCTCTCTGGAGCTTTTTCAAAAATGTTTGAAAATGGAAAAAGATGGGGGTGGAAATATATATTTTTCTTTTCATATGGTTTCTGTAGGAGGACAAACATGACACAGTCATTCTTATCGTTTTCCAATGCTATAAAAATGTGTAGAATAAATATAAAATTTCTGTCAATGAAGATTTGTGTCACAGCCTGTGGCAGGACGCGAGGCAGGTTGTAAACAAACCGACGGGTGTGTGGTGGGTCATGGAGAGCAAAGGGAAAAGAGGAAAATAGCCGAGGAGAGATTCTACAATTCTTGGACCGAATCATTTACATTCATTGTCAATGAGCAAGGATTACCTGAACGTTTGCTCTGTAGCGAGAAGTTGTCAATTAACAAAAAGACCGGACTATAGAGCCCACCTTACTATAAGGTGCACCTACAAATGTTTTGAAAAACTACTGGAAAAGCACATAAGCCGCACCAGGCTATAAGCCGCATGGTTCAAAGCGTGGGTGAAAAGTAGCGGCTTATAGTCCAAAAAATACGGTAATGTGGAAAGACATTTCCAGGGAAGGTGTTACATCAGCTGCTGCATCAAGATTAAAGTTACATCTTACAAGCCCGACGTTGAGAAGCTGTTCAGTGATGTCCGTAAACAGACGTCACATTAAACGGGTAAGAACACAATCCTGCCATAGGCACTTATATTTAGTAACAAAGTGGTTGTTTTGATAAATTGATTAGTGAGTTTTGTCAGTATGTATTTAGAATGACACTTAGCGATATTATTGTGTTTTGTTGCTCAGGTCCGATGGCTGCGTGTCAGAAGAGAAGAGGATGCTGCTCTTTGTTGTTTTTTGTTTTTTTGGTCCAATATGGCTCTTTCAACATTTTGGGTTGCTGATCCCTGACCTACCCTAACCTGGTCAAGGAAGCATAATAGGTCACCTTTAAATATTTAACTTTCAGAGATTTATTATATTTAAGCAATACTAATAATTGCTTAAACTGCCATCAATCCATCTATCTGCAGTCCATCACAAGGCAAAAAACAGGATGAAGAAAACATGCACAGACACCCACTCTGTTAGAAAAAATGCATGGCACCACACATGCATGGTTAGAACATGATAATTTCTCACAGAAAGACACCAGGCCCACGTGTGAACCTTGTTAACTTGCTGCAAGGCAATTTCACTCCAACTGCGCTACATGCCGTCCCAATACTGACAATGAATAATTAAATTAATGATGGTTGAACTAGTTAAAAAGGAAGTAAAAAAACATCCACACTATTACTAATAATATTTCTGGTATAGAGGTGTCAAAGAACTTGAATTTAGCTTCTATTGCTGTAACATACACAGGACACACAAACACACACGAGTCAAATAGCTTTTGTCAAACTTAAATGCCTCGCTTCATCAAATAAATGTTATTGAAAGCCAAAGATAAACTGAGTAAATACAAAATAACATTGGTTGTGGAAAACTTTTTTATTTTTTATTTATTTTTTTTTTTTTACATATTTTCTATGCTCTCTGTTTCATGTTTATTTTTCATGGCATGGTTTTTCTGCAAATTTGTTAGGCTTTTTTCCCCCCAATTAAATCTCTGGGATGCTTCATTGGAGCAAGTGCCTATAATTTGGTACTTTCCCATTTTAACTGACTTCTTCACATTAATGAAAAGACAAAGAAATACATACATTTGAATCTTTAAATTTAAACAAGTCCTTTGATTTGAAGCATTTGATTGTGGCAAAACAGCACAAACAGAAGAAAAACACAAGAAATATAAATAATGCAGCACTTCAGCTCACTATTTAGTACGGATGCCGTCCATCCATCCATCCATCCATCCATCCATCCATCCATCCATCCATCCATCCATCCATCCATCCATCCATCCATCCATTTTCTTATACCCTTGTCCCTAGTGAGGTCAGGAGGGGTGCTGGTGCCTATCTCCAGCGACACTATAAGTAAACAATTTAAAGAAAAATTGTGAGCTTAAAAAACCCCCATCCACATTATTAATGAAGTGAAAGGTTTAGTTAATCTTAGTGTAATATACAAAATGCCTGTTTTGGCAGTTTAATGTATCGATCTACCAATTAAAAAGCAAAGCCCAGAAGGAAAGAAAGAAACTGAAAAGTCAGCAGTATGGTGTGTTTTGAGCCTATCAGTTAAATTAACAGGCTTTTCACACAGCAGATAACATCAGCCAGGGTAGCGGTCGCTGAAACATTGGAGCCTGATGACTCAAAAGATGTTCATTCCATTACAGCAAATACACGGACGCAGTCATATATCTCTTTATGATGATCCAATTAAAGTAATGTCCTGCGTAATGCTCTGCTGCCACTGTACAAGAAAACAACACAATAAAACCAAAATAATGTTGTATCTGAGAAACAAATCTTTTTACTTGGCTCTGAACCCGCATCACCTCAGCCAACCGTTTATCGACTGCCGGCTCATATGCAGCTTCAAGGCCAATTTAAACACAAAACCTGGGAATCAAAAGTAAACACCAGCTTGTTCTATTTGCAAAGCAAATACTTCATGAATAATAAAACATTGGGCAGATGTGCTTTTTGCTCAGGAAAAACCAACAGTTGGACTTTCAGCGTTAGCAAATCGTCTCCAAATAAGGATTGTCCTCAAAATTTAAATGATTTAAGTCTAGAATGTTTACATCACTTCTGTGTTCATAAAAATGAGTTGTTAAGAAGCAATCTGTGCTCAGCTTTGTATCTTCATTGGTTCTATTCAAATTCCTAAGAACAAATAGGCGGTGGATTAAAGAAGGTGGAGGGACGAGTAAATGGGAAAATCTGTCATGTGTTTATCCAAAACTGTAATAAGCAAATTACCAGCTCAATCTTTTCTCTAAAACACAATTTGAAAAATATAAACAAATGAAGAGACCTGCAAATTTCATGTTTCTGTATATTTATTTATTTATTTATTTATTTATTTAAATCTTCTTCCAGCAGGTTTATTTTTCAAGTTATAATTAATGAGTTAAATTGGAAGGTGTACATTTTTAAATTACTATATTGGCTGACTTTTTCCCCTGTGTACCTTTGTCAAGTTTGTATTACTTTTGAACTTAAGATAAATACAGATTTGTATTTATATTAAATATGATTACCTCTAAATCAGACCAGTTACAACCACTAATTTGAGAACCTTGGATCTAAATCATTTTATTGGAGCTCTGGCTAGATTCAGGTTCAGGTTTACTCGACTCCAAAGGGAAAATAAATGTTATAGCATTAAAAAAAGAAGAAAACAGGCATAAACACCGAAAGACGTGTAAACTAAGGGACAATACAACCTGTGTTCCAAAACAACCTGAACAAGATGTTCAGAGTCTGTGTCTTGACAGAAGGTGAAACTTTACTCCAGTCTCAGATGTTCTTCCAGAAATGACACGAAGTTAGTGTTCAAGAAAACATCTCCATAGTGTGATGCTGCAACACCACCAGCCTTCAGATGATGGTTGAACAGTGTTTAGTGAGTTATTGAAAGTTTGAAATATTTTCTTATAACCTAGCTCTGCAGTTTCTCAAAACCTTATATCAAATCTTTCAGCTGTGCTGGTTGGTCTTCATATTGTTTATTTTTGACTAATTAATTTCCTAATAAAACTCTGAGGGCTTAATAGAGCAGCTGGAGGTTAAATTACATATTACTCTGTTCACTTATTAGAGGACATGTAGAGGCAAGTTGCACAGAAATGTGGTTCTGTGTATAAGAGTGAAAAGAGCTGAATGCAAAGCATGGATTGATGATGGATGGTTGGATGAAATTTCTTGTTGCATAATGAATTTATATAATAACATTGTGATGTTTACAGTCTCCTCATTGATGCACGCTCAATACAGTTCTTCTGATGCAACACCAACCCAATCGCCGTCTCTCTATAGCGGCTCAGATTTTCCTTCTTTTTTCGCTAATGGTTATCTGCTGTGATTTGTTCCCCTTCTCTCAGAGCGCCACCTCCACTTCCCCTGAAAATCTTCTGTCACTTATTTTGTAATCCATTCTTGGTCTGGCTCCATATGGCAGGGGAGCTGAGGCAGCAGCTGGCCCTTTATCATCACACAGAACCTGGCCAGATTACACACTAACACACTTCAGAGAATTAGAACTAAAACGAAGCACGCTAATGCGAAAAAGCATTACCACCTGCGCTCCTGCAAAACGCCGGCCAGATTACACAATGCACCACAAACATCAGGGCAGAATTTACATGGAGGATGACACAAAGCGGAGCGCGAACCCAGGAATCCTGTGGATGCACGCAGTCGGATTTCTGGCGCTCTGGAATGTGTGCATATTTCAACCAAAAAAAAGGACAGACTTCATGCATGTTCAGACTCTGCCTGTATGATTTTCTCTACTTCTGTCACTTTCCCTGTTCATCAAAGGTTTCGTTTTTGCATTTTGTCGACGACGCTGCCACTTCAGAAGTAGAGAGCCTTCTGTGCTTCCCCCATCTGTCATTTTCAGCCACTCCACATTTTGTGCAAAGAAAGTGATGAAGTGCTCCTCGTTTCTTGGATGGAAGTTACTTTCTATGACCCCTCGCAGGCTTTGAGATGCAAGGCACGTTGAAAACTTGCAGCTGTTTAGTCATCATGTGACTCACAAATGCATGACTCTTTGCATATGCCATCTGAAGATGAATGAAAACCTGCCAACCTTATTTAAGATTCTCACCAACCCTGAAAGACTTCAGAAAGTTTCTGATATGCCAGGGCTTTAATGCCCTAAAACACATATTTTTGTCTGTTTTTGGGATTAAGGACGTCAAACACTGACACTCTTCTGTCACAAATGAAACGCCACAATGAGAAGATACATCTACAAAACAGAACATTGATCTGACGTGTTTTATCTCAGAGATAACAGAGCTAGCTGTGTCTTTTTTATAAAAAGAAAAACATGCTGTGTTTCACAAGATAAATAGAGCTCTCTATCATGCATCTAAATATGTAGTTTCTAAGTGGTGTTGAAATTGAGATTTTTGTGTTTGTTCTGGGCGAAAATAGCAGTGCATACTGCAATCTAATGACAGGTGAGACAAAATGACTTTATTAATGCCCTTTAGAAAGCCACAGAAAAAAGAATTGTTCTAAAAATGTATCATAAAAATCAACCTGGGTTTATACACAATATTTAAATCTAATGATGTTCCCAAAATATGCAACTGTTTCCATACTGTCTGATTGGTAAAAGGTTGTCTATGTAAGAAAACCCAGCAATCCCTCATTCTGAGCGACAGCGGAAAAGAAAACTCTCCTTTTAAACCTGTTTTTCTACTAGTTTAAGCTTATGCAAGGTCAGCTTGGAACTTCAAGTATCCCTCTTCACATCAACTCTCCCCTTTTCTTTCTAGCTTCAACTGCGGTGTGGTGCAGTAGTGCAGCACTTACTGTTTTCATGGAAAAAGTGCTACCTGTGATTTTCAAGTATTTCCAAAGCTCTCTGCAAGTACTCATTTTCTTCTGGACAACTTTATTTATTTATTTATTTATTTATTTATTTATTTATTTATTTTATTCCTCTATTAGGAATCTTATAAGGGATGGAATAATGTTCTTCTCACTTTCAGATTATGGTTCTCTTATCTTGTAAGAAAATTGTATCACTCTGCAATACTTTGGTAAAGAGAAACCTTTTCACAGGCCGTCAATTATTATTTAACCAGCTAGGCAGAAAGTTTTTTCTAAGTAATGGACGTTTTCTGCTAGTTTCTTGGCTTTCTATGATTTTTTTGAGCATGTGTTCAATTTAGTTTTTCACTCAAAACATCTTTTGTGCACTAATTTGCTCTTATTTCTGATTGCATGCAAATTGCTTGGGTGGTTGCCAACATATTTTGTGAATTTTACATCAATCTCTCTATTTGGACCTAGAAAAACTTTGATGTGCTCAATCAAGCAACCCGCTGTACATACAACCTTCCTCAATGGTAGCATAAAATATTTAATCCACTGCTGAATTTGCAATCAATCCCTTTGTGACTGCTGTGCTCCACTCCTGACACATTGGCTGCTCTGTGTAACAGATGGGGCCAAAACTGAATCATCCAACCGTCTAATTTATTATCAATTACTTGATTTCTGCCTTGTTGTGGTCAGATACATTGATACAGTGAGGACTGACAGTGAAAGCTCCATTGTGCACATAATCAATACATCTCAGCTAGAGGCTAAATTGGCACAAGCTGGAGCTAAGGATATATGGCACCATCAAAAGGGCAGCTCATTAATCAGGTCCAGTAATCTACTCTATTATCCATAGGTTGGCTGCTGACTGGCCAGAGACAAATCCTTATCTGGACTTTGTAATGACCATGAGAGAGGGACACTAGCCATTGTGAGTCACTTTTATATCAATAACCTCAATCTATGCTCCAAGTATGGGAAAAGTTACCCAGCATGAGCTCAATACAATGGCTTAATGATGTTTTGTTTCTTCAAACAGGCATTATTTCTAGAGATTGTGATGATATATTTGACTACATTGGCTTTCATGGAAAAGATTCAGCATTCCCCATGATTTTGCACAAATTTTTCAATTACAGAAGGAGAAAATAAGACCTTAAGGATGATCTACAGTTATTTATCGGAGTCAGATCAGATGTAGTCTGAAAAACCATCAGTGTTTTTCTGGACATGTTTAAGACAAACGACAAGTCAAACTAGTCCACATTTTTTGTTTTTCTCATTTTATTAACTTCAAAACTCCATTTGTCATCTTCAGATTACAATGTAGCAGACATCTGTACATTTGCACAGTTAATATTAATAATTCAATAGTAAAACTGTTTAGATCAACATGTGTTAGTAATATTCGTTAGAGAATTTAGGATTGGTCACATTATCACATCCATTAGAAGAAAAGAAACTAAATCAACTCTTTTTGAATTTTTAAAATACAAGTTACAGACATCGCAGGAATTAATAAAAGTTAATACATTAGGGTTTTTATGTAGATGTTTTCTTCTTTACTGTCATTTTGTTGCCCTCCCACTACAAATGTGTGCAAAACTTTGTCAATACTTTTTGCAATTGCAGTGTTTCAATTTAAAAAGAAACATAATTTAAGTCGCACATGAATAAGTTTTTTCACATAATAAGCCAATAAGAAACATGCTCCTCCATCATCCCTCAACTACTTGCTCTTCATGATTTGTGTCAGTGGCATCATCTGGTTGTTGATCATATGACTCGTGATGCAAAACAAATTGTGCAGTTTTGCCAAATAAATCAATTTCAATATGGTAAAAAAAAACCTCATTCATGTGGCAAAACTTTTCATCAAGAAATGAGAGTTTTGGGCGTACTGTGGTGGTGTAGGGGTTTAGCACAGCCCATGTCTGGAGGCCTTAGTCCTCGACGTGGCTGTCGCAGGTTCGATTCCCGGACCTGGCGACATTTGCTACATGTCTTGCCCTCTTTCCTGTCAGCCTACCTTCAAATAAGGGCCACTAGAGCCCACAAAAACCTTGAGCAAAGAAATATATAAAAAAGAGAGTTTTTTTTAACTGCCACGTCTTCAATAATTTTTATCAAATTATGCAATTATATGGTCAGTAGAAATGCAGCTAATGAGAGAAGCCATCTGCTTTTCTTTAACAGGGTTCCCAGGTGTTAGATGTTTAGGGTTGGAGTTCTGTTAATGGATCATTTATTAAAGATGAAGCATTTCCATTAATGAGGAGTCTGACTGAGACAGGATTGGAGAACCTTTTTCAGTCAGACTGAAAACGATGCTGTTTAGGGTCTAGTAGGGACTCAGGGTGCCTGGAATCATTCTTTAGGACTTTTATCTGGCTTGCTGAACAATTTTATAAATATAAAAGTCTAAACTCAGACATAACAATTAAGCAAGCAATGGCATTTCTGTGGTAACAATGAAAATACAAGCCAGATATGAGTCGATTGGAGAGTCTGTGAAGAAAGTGGATCCTTATTGTTAGGGGGCGCCATTTGTAAAGTTACACAGTAGAAAAATTAACAGCAGTAATTTGGGTTATTTTGAGAAGTTATTTTGTTTTTAATTAATTCATCAATGTCACAGTTTCAAACTAAATATTTAATTAGCAAGCTAAGTACATAGTTTGAAGCTGAACATTTAAATTGCACAGAAAAGAGAAAAGGTTCCTCACTCCTGTTTTAAAAGGAATAATGACTGCTTGTAACATTTTGAATGCTCTCAAAAAGGCTTAAACATGTTGGATTTTGTTTTTAACTTTTAGACAATCCTGTTTAATAAAGGTGGGTTTTTTTGTTTTCAAAAAAATGCAGTTACAGAAATCAGTTTTTTAACATAAACATATAAAGACATGGTCACCATATGGTTTTATATTTATATCTAGGTCAGTTATCATTCTTTATTAAATGACTTTAAATGTTTTAGTGTTTTATTGCTGAAACACTGAATGGATACATTTATTGTAGAGTTTCTCCATTTTCTCGTGAAAGATGCAGGAATAAGGTTTAAGCAGCATTTGCAGAATATTTTTTGTCAATCAGTATGGAAATGATCGCTTTCCTCATCCTTCATGAAGAAAAAGACACATGGGAAATAAGAAAGCGGAGAAATAAGGGGAAAAAGAAAAAGGAGAGGTAAAATTGCATGAATTCATTTTCTACCTATTGCCTGTGCCTCAGTCTTTCATATTCCTGCTTAATGTGGTTTTGGGGAGACAAGGATCTAAAGTTGGTAAATACAAAAGAGACTTTCCAATTATAGACCCTATGCCATCTATGGTGAGGGCCAATTATTTTGCACACATTATTTGAAAGAATTCCCACTGCCCCGAGGTTCTCATCATTTCAGTCCTCAAGCCTTCTCTGCTGCTGCCTGTGAGAACTCTAATTTTTCTTCAAAGATTTATTTGATAGTCAAACATTCAACATTTTGCTTTTTGAATTTCTGCCCAGATCACCCTGCCAATTTGACAGATTTCTTTAAAGATGCCCTCGTCTGACAATATCACTATTGTTTTAAGTATAAAACCTGCCACCAGTTCAGTGGAGATTCTACTTGCTAAATATTTTTTAAGATAAGTTTTAAGAAACTGTCCAAGGCCATTAATAACCCAAGTGATAAATACAGTAGCGGTCATGCTCATGGACGTTCCTCTCCCAGTTTAAAACATGAAGTTAACTTTGACTTTCATTTGACATCCATACATCCACTTACAGTAAACATGCAGCATAATTATGTTTACTTCTTCAATTTTCAGAATCAGTCTCAGAACTGAACCTGCTTTATCAGTACGGACCTGATCCTGTCCCTAGACAATAGTGACTGTGCTGTTTTATTTTAGCTTGACCTTTGTGCCCTTCAGGGTTTGGTTGGTCCTTCAGTGGCTCACTGCCTATGTATCTAGTAGATCTTTATCAGTGGAATTTGGTGATTTTTCTTCCTATACTGCTTTTAATAGTCATGCAGTTCCTCAAGGATTAATCTTGGGTCCAGTTTTATTCATGCTTTACATGCTTCCCTTGGGTAATCTGCTCTGTAAACACAGAGTTTTATGTCACTGTTATGCAGATGACACTCAGATTTACATACCCTGTATTCCCAAAAAAACAATCTAAAGTTCCTCTCATTCTCAATTGTGTTAAATTAGTAAAATGCTCAGTTAATTGTTTAGTTTCAAATGATTACTTTTGGCCCTCCTAAAAAGCAGGCAATTCTTGGAAGCTAGAAAGAGTTAATTCTGACTTAGTATCAGACGGATTAGTCAGGACGTCATTTAAACATGAATGTTTGCTTTTAACTGTTGGAGTTTGGCAACAAGGACACTAGATTTCTTCTTTTAATAGAAAGAGGTTCTAAAGTTAATCTTCAAGGATTCTTTTATTCTTGTTCTAGACATTTTTGGAAGGTAGATAAAAGAAATAATGCTTTAAAGATTTACTCGCCCAACACCGGTTTAGAAATGTTCCAACCTTACTTTACCCATGACAGGATGAGCCGGTTCTTCGAAATGGATGCACAACTCCTGCAGGGAGTTTCAGCATTTCCACCTCATTTTCTAAACATGCCATTTCTTCTGTGTCTGAGTGTGCAACCCTTATTACTGTCTGATTCATCCGCCCTGTGAGGGTTCATATCACACACATGCACCTGTCACTTCGAAGTCTCACTGCTGCATTTCCCAGCTGTTCCGTCAAACCTGTTGACAGCTGGAGCTGAAATGTAGCCAAACACCCACACTGTGAGAGGAAGAAAGTTGCCTTGAAACTTTGAAACCTGGATTGAAGAATGCCCTGTTGGACCACCCCTGTTGTCACAGCTCATTGTTGTCTTTGGTGATGCTCTGACAAGCTATTGTTTTACTTTTCAAGAGTTTACAAGAGTTGGGAGGATCGGAATTTCAACGCTGCAAATGTCATCTTTGTTTGTATGTCACCACTTCCTTCTCCATGTCACTAGCTGCGTTTCTGTTAACCATAAAAATGCACAAATCGAAATTCTGAAAATAAATTAAATTAAACTAAGTAGACATTCAAAGACACCAATTAAAAAAAAAAAAAAAAAAACTTGCATTTTTCAATAAAAAGTTTAAGTTGCTTTTCGAAGTTGTTGAAATGGATGTATTTCGCAAAACTTAAAAGGAAACACTTTTTTCCCATTGAACGAATCCCCTGATCAGCAGCCGGATGTTACCATTGGTGAAAATGACGAAGAAGATGTCAGAATGAGGAGGAAGGCTTGTTTTGGGGTTTTTTTTGGATAATGTGCAGCTGACTCCACCGCCTCTTCATTAGAGAAAACTTCAAGCACCAAGGACACACAGCTTCTCTTCTATCTTGCCTGCCAGGTTCAAAGCCGTTCAGTTCAGCATCACTCATTCCTCCTGGGCAGCAACATCTCAAGAACCAAGAAAGGTAAAATAATTTTCTCCGTCACATAATTATCTCTGTTGATCACTTACCAAACCTAGAAATCCTCTGTTCTTCCTTTATGTCCCATTTACCTGGAAGAAGAAAACCTTTGTATTATTGTTATTTTTATTGTGACAGAGCGGGTTTGCTAAGTTTTGCTTAGGACTTCATTTTCTGGTTTATTATTGTGAGTGTTTGGTTTCTGAATGACCAAATATGCCTTTGTGACTCCTGGTTTTAGTCTCTGATTGATGAGCTCCACAAGTTTAAATGTATTTTTTCCATCATGTCAGACCTGTGGTTCATTCATTCTGTCTTTGCTGCTTGTTAATGGCTTACCCTGCATTTAGACCCCTCGGCCATTAACCTCTGACTGACACATGACTTTCATACAACATAGAAATTTTGACATGAATGTGTAACTTTTTTATTTTAATGAGCTTAAAACTCCAAAAGTCAGCTTGAATTTCAGATTTTTTTGACTGCTGTGAAAGCATTTGGCCTCATTGATGTTGTATTATTTGACTAGAATGAATAAAAGATCATTGTTCCAGCTAAAAAGACTTTATTCTCTTTGATTCAGAACATTGTATGTCTATTAAGCTACAAGGGCAAAGTACTGGTTGGAGGACTAGACGGAGGAAGCGCTGAAGTGCGTCTGAGTGATCTTTTCCTTCATGTTTTTATTCCACCGGTCTGTTCCAACTTTCTATGACATTTAGACTTTAAAACTTAGGGGAATCTTGTTGGCCTTGTCTTTGGATTAAAAGCTTCATTGAGACTTGTATTTGCATATTTTAATAGTGTGAAAGAATGAATGTGTTTGAGACCAGAATTCTTATTCAGTGCCTTAAAAAACATATAAAACAATATTTTGGCTGAATTATACTTTATGGCCTTGAGTTGCAACTAATCTGTGAAGACAGACTTCTCCATGATAGACTTCTAACCCAGCTGTCTGGGCGTGTTTCGTTAGTAGGAATATTCTGCTTTGTATATAGTTCAGATTGCATTGTCCTAATGGCATATAAAGATGAGGAAAAATAGTTCAGCCCTGACAGAATTAACCAATTGTGGAAAGGAATATATTCTTTGAGTGTTTTCACTCCTTGGAGTTTGGAAGACTTGATTCAACTTGGGACCAGATTTGTAACATTTGTTAAAAAAAAATATCACATCTTTGTGTACATCTTACTTTGTATTCAAGTTTGTATAACTGTGTTCAACCATGTTCAAAAGTTAGGAAATACATCACGGAACAAAGCAATTTAAATGAAAGCTACTTGTTTTACCAAGAAGGGAAGTCAAGCTACCTGATCACAATTACAATATTACTAAATACTAGTGGTGAATATAGTTTAGGTTGGGTGAATTATTTTGTGCATCAGAATAAGATAAGCTGTAAATATCTACAATCCCTATAAATGTATCCAGATCATGTTAAAATTTATTGCAGTAATCATTCCTTCCTGGAAAAGATTGACTTAAATAATTAAAAGCCTCCATAATATGGCATTTATACCTTTGATGAGTGCAGAAAACTTTTGATTAAAGCCATAAAATGCCAAAGGCAAGATAAGAATATTAATGAGCATTTTAGCTCTGTCACCTTTTGGTCTTAGGAGGTCATCTGAATGTAAACCATTTGAAAATGCCTTCATCTTTCAATCCCAGGTAAATGCACAGCTCTCAAGCAGATAAATTGGCAGCGCCATCTGCCAAACTCATTAAGGCTGTTTATTTAGAGGCTGATGAAAGTATTACGGCAGCAGAGGGGAGATGATAAATTAGGAAATGGGTGGAAAAGTGGATGGCTGTGCTTTGTTTATATAGCAGAGAGATGGAGGGCTTTGTGAGGATATTTAGAGTGCAACAAAATACAGACAAACACGTCCGGCTCACTGGGTGTGATCGTCGGAGCTGAGAGCGGATGATGAGGCATCGGAAAGAGACAAACTGCAAAGACAGAAATGGACAAACACAGGCAGAGAGATAGAAATTCACAAACAGAGAAAGATCAAAGTATTAGAGTGGTGGGAATGGAAATACAGCATGTTTATAAGTCGGAAAATTGGAGAAGGGTTGGTGGAAAGTGAATTAGCATTTAGAGCAAAACAGCAGTGAGGAACAGAACTGCAGAAAAAAACACGCTGGATTAGATTATTCTGTCAAATAAGGAAGAATGAACTAATTTACATGCAACTAAAAGGTTCAGAACCTTTTAGAGGTAATAGTTATCCAGATAAAATTGGTTTGAGCTACAGTTTGAAAGTTGCATTGATGCTCTTATCCAATGTTTCTTTTTCCTCTAGTTTAAATCTGAGTGGTTGTGTATTTCCTTTTAAGTACATCGTTCGCCATTTGTTGAATTGTTGAAAAGATGCAGCCTCTTGGTCACGAAATAAAATTTGAATAAAAGATTTCAGGGATTTCATTCTGGATAAACAAATAAGAGAAAGATAAAGAATCATATTGAGTTTTACTGGCTAGTTAATCATTTTTATGCCATTTGGGGCTGGTCATTCTATAAGTTCCTGCTTCTTAATGTTTAGAAGACAGGTTTACTGGTCTCTAGACCTCAGAAATATTACTATTTGCCCCAAAGCACTTTAAAAATTTCCAACTGTGTCATAAATTACAGGGAAAAAGTAAATAACTTTGTGTTCTCTCATTCAGTCTTACATCAGCAGCAACATGCACCAATTTTTATCAGTTTAGGAACATAAGATTAGACAAGAGGTTCTCATGTATGCAGTTGTACTTTAAGGCATTGTTTACTTCAATGTTCTACTCTCTGGGTTGGAAAAGAGCTTTTATAAGTCTGTAGCTGGTAGAAACTACATCTGGTCGCATTCTAACCCAAACAGAGAATTATGAACACATTACTTCAGCACTGACATTTCTTCTCTGTTTTCCTTGTCAGGCAGGAGCCTGACCTTCTGCACCCGTATGTCCTCCCCTGTGCTCTCCAATCTCAGGCCACTGGCTTTTTAAAGATTCCTAAAGCTAGAAAAATACTCTGCTGGTGCACATGCTTTTTCTTTTCTCCACTTTTGTGCAACAATCTCGTTCCAGATATTAGGCCGGCTCTCTGAAGGCTTTTAAAGCTAGTTAAAGACCCACTTGTTTACTACAATTGATGTGTCTTAAGTCTGCTATATATGTTTTTTATTATTATTATTTTAACTGTTTTATTTAATCTTCCAGTGACTGGACTAAGTAAATGAACTGAAAAATAGCTTAAATAACATTTTACATGTTCTTGTCATTGTCTCAATTAATTGGCTTTTCTATGTAGATGGTATTTGCCAAGTTTTTAATCAACAAAGCATCAAGTAACTAGACTTATAAATATGTGAAGGACAATTTTGTGAAGAATGAAACAATTTTTCATAT
Organism: Alfaro cultratus; assembly: GCA_903066825.1. Taxonomy (NCBI): domain Eukaryota; kingdom Metazoa; phylum Chordata; class Actinopteri; order Cyprinodontiformes; family Poeciliidae; genus Alfaro; species Alfaro cultratus. Next base: position 30,554 of record CAEFZX010032075.1, read on the forward strand.
GTTTTTGTGCTTCCTTTGATGAAATGGGGTAACCAACTTCTAGCTCTTCCTAGTTTATAATCAGGTCTTCGAGATGGACTAAATATGGAGCAAAACTGAACCAATAAGTAGCACTAGTTCATTTATAGGTTTAAAAGTAAAAAATAAATAAAAATATTGTACTGTTGAAAGAAGAAGACAATGACTTCAACATGCAAGGAAAATGAATCAAGCTAACAATCTCAACAATTTGTTGTGGAACACACTTGAATCTGCTCTGAGGGACTTAACAACCAGCATCTTTTGGCATTTCTGCCCAGATGAAGTCTACTGATCAAATAAAAAGATAAGGAATTGAGCCAAGAGTATAAATAACGACCTTGGTACAAGCTACATGTATCTAGACAAGCTGCTTTTTTTTTCTTTTCTTTTTTACTCTCCTAGGTAAGCGGCTTGGGAAGAATGGAGATTACCTCATATGACCATCAGGTAGCAATTGGGATTTTTTTTCTTCTTTAAGCGCTGCAGCCAAAGCTGTCAGGGTAAATAAATAAACACCAGGAGTGTTAATGTGATGTAGGAGATGTAATTACCGTGGGACCAGAGATGACACATTAACAGATGGCACTGGTTCAGAAACAGCTCGGGGAATATAACAACCTAATCTCTTTTCACTGCCAGTAATGCCACGAGTCTGAGGGAATTCTCCCAGCAAATAATTATTTTAACAGAAATCCGGAGTGGGCTCCGCTATTGGCAGTTCAGAACGCTCCCAGAACAGCAAAATGTTGGCTTTGGACGGTGAAGGCACCATCGAATAGAGAGGCATGCATTTCATAAAACATGTTCAGCTGGAATGCTGCTCTTCAGAGTCTTCTAGTCTCACAGTTTGTGTTTTGACTTTTATTTATATTTTTTACCTAAGGCTGTTCAGGTGTTGAACTACAGCTGGTACTGAAAATGATTCTAAAAATGGGCTTCCACGCCCAGATCCACCGGCTCATTTTCTCTTCTGAACTCATGTTACAATATTTGTCTTGAATGCCCTGAGAGCAGGCTATTGCCATAAACACAACATAAGACATCAGATTAGTGGTACCACTAGAACTAAAGAAAATACAAATTTAAAATGGTCCAGATATTTTTTTGTGTTACAATAATCTAGTCTATGGGTTCCCAAACATTTCCATGCCATGGCCCCCCACTTTCAAAAACACTGATCAAGTCTCCAACAAGCAAAAGCATGTACTATTTTTTTCTGAATCTTGGTGGAACATCATCGCTTAGCTCTGAGGTTATTTTATTTGGTCATATGCTGTCTTGATGAAAACTTTGATCCTGTTGTGAAGATTCTGATCATAATCCATGATCACCCCTAGATTTCTGGCTTTATTAGTCAACAGACTGAAGGTAGACACTGATTTCAAGTGTATGCTCTTTTGGTCCATGACATAGAACTTCATTTTTTCCCCCTTTATTTAGCTAAAATTTTGACACATCCAAATATTATTTTGTTCAATGGATTCAGTTAGTGTATGTTAGTGGATGTATTCACTTGGTGAACGACTAATGTACAACTGTGCATCGTCAGCATTACTGTGAATCTCTGTCTTAATGTTATGTAGCATCTGAATACGAGGAAGCATGTAAATGTTGGAGAGGAGATGACTTTGGATAGGACCTCAAGGCACTTTACAAAACACACAACTGCCATTTCTATTGAGAAACAGAAGCAAATCTGTCTAATCATGGACATATTCAAATTCGGTTTCATACAGTCCAGTTTTGCCTTATCAAAAGACAATGTAGTCAAAGGCAGTTTAGGATTGCTATTGTTAAAAAGATTTAAAGACCGAGGGGATCATCCTGTTCAGACTGCTGCACCTCCACTCTGAAATGAGTTTCTTTTGTTACGACTCGTCTCCAGAGTCCTGGCTCATTTAAACACAAGCTGAAGAGCTGAAGACATTCAAACATGCTTTCCTAAAGCTCTTTTTAAAAATTAATATATATATATATATGTATATATATATATATATATATATATATATATATATATATATATATA
>CAEFZX010032079.1:0-13212 GCA_903066825.1 Alfaro cultratus
TCGACTATCCAACGGACCCTCCTCTCCAGGACCCCTGAATAGACCTTGCCAGGGAGGCTTAAGAGTGTGACCCCCCTATAATTGGAGCACACCCTCCGGTCCCCCTTTTTGAACAGGGGGACCACCACCCCAGTCTGCCAATCCAGGGGAACTGCCCCCGATGTTCATGTGACATTGCAGAGTTGCGTCAACCAACACAACCCTACAACATCCAGAGCCTTAAGGAACTCCGGACGAATCTCATCCACCCCCTGGGCCCTGCCACCGAGGAGCTTTTTAACCACCTCGGCGACCTCGTGTTAAACCTGTTTTGGTTGTTGCATTAGACTTGATGCAGAATGATTTTCACATATCACTGTCTGAATGATTCTCACAAAGCAAACCAAAACTCGTGTGTGGTGGAACCAAACTCACCTTTTCTACTTCAGCTCCAATGCTTAATTTACATGTAGTTTGAGGGCTATTAGGATTATTGTATCTTGTGTGCTTCTGGACAGAATGAGTCACCCCCACCTTTAAGAACAAAAAGCAGCTGCCTCCGTTTTCTCCGGCTATGCTTGTGAAAAGCACAGCGGGCATGGGCAAATTGGGAGCAGAACCATGACTCACTCCTCTGACATTACCCAGCAGACCATGCTGTACACTGGAAACATCGAGCTGTAAATGGGATGGAAGGAAATAGGGGGAGTAGAGTAGATGCGGAGAGTAGAAAATCAGCTTGCTGCTGAGCTTTAGTTTGTCACTGAATGTACTCCCCTTCTGATTCTTAAACTTGTAATCTGTGCACAACATTGCTTTGACCTCCTAAAAATCTCCCAAAATATCTCTGGACAACAGGAACTGCATTGGTTAACTTTTTCGCCCTTTTGAGCCAGCTGTTTTGACTTTATGCATGGCACAGCTTCTGGTCAGAAAATCCCCAAACCACCTCTTAGGTTTTTATTACCTGTGGGCAAATACTTAACACACCCTGGAATGGATTCTGGAAAAGTCTTCTTGAATAATACTCTGATTTGTTCAAAATGAGATTTACTTTCCTGAGACATTTTTCCACCCAAATGAAGTGATGCAACTGGCAGCGCAACTGACTGGAGGAACAAGAAAGACCCATTTGTTTTATTTGCAGACATGTTTAGAGGCCCCAGCAATGATTTTTGGAGAGGGATTTGTTGTTGTTTATTCCTTAAGCACTTTATATTTTGATATTGTTGAATGAAAGCATGATAAGGATGTGTAGTATTGCATTATATGATCCGTAATCATAACTGTAGAATTTATGAGAGCAGCGACAGAGTTAAGGAAATCGTCTGGTGATAATAAAGCTCTCTTTTACAGCCGTGCACATCTTTAAATAAAGCAATGGTTAAGATTCCTTCTTTGGTCCCTCCCTTGGTTGTATTTCTGTTTCTTACAGCAGCGTCAGCACAGTATGCTGTTGTTTTTATTCCAAACTTTCCAAAAGGCTACTGAATATTTTCAGCTCCTGACCTTTTTCTGAGCTTACTGCTCAGGCCTCGCCACTGTGTAACTCCTTCCCCCAAAACAAAGGTCTATTTAACTTTTCGCTGTATTAGTCACTACACACCCATAAGGATTTCTGTAATGTTTGACTTGGCATGCTGACTGCTGCTGCTGAGGGTTTATCCTGTTCAGCTAAAGACAGATTAGCTGAGTTCCTTTGACCTTCCCTTCAGGAAAAAAAAAAATGTAAACCAGTAATGCTTTCTCTGAATGGCTAGGAAAAGACATAACTACTCATAAGTTTATAATTAGATCATTTTGTATTTTGCCCTTTAGAAGTTCAATTTGAACTAAAGCTCCTCTTAATTTTGTGTGTATGCGTCACACAACACATTTTTAAATCCTTCTTTCGGATTCTCTCCTTGTGTTTCGCGCCAGACGGCCTTTTCATCCATGTCTTTGACTGTACATTCACCCTAATCTACATTTCAATGGTCTACATTTCTGGACTGAACGTCCAGAAATGTAGACCAACTCTTTGCAGTGTTCTAGGGAGACCTCACAGCATCCCATAATAAGCATGCAATTTTTTGACCCAAAAGAGAGGTCACTTTGTGCTCTCCAAGGCTACACCACCCTCTCCTACATGTCTGTTTCTATTTTAAATCTCTTCAGCTGATGTGCACAGATGCAACTAAAGTTAGAAATAATGAATGGAGGGTGTGCACTGTGTTTTATAGACATTATATTTGAGATGTATTAGTTTAATTTGGTGCTTTCCAAAAGTATTTGTACCCCAGGAATCTTTTCACATTGCATCGTGTTACAACTACAAACCTAAATGTGTTTTATCCAGATTTTATGTGATAGATCAAAACAAAGAAGTCAAATGTGACATGGAAGAAAAAATGTCTGGTGATCATTTTTAGGATTAAAGGATGTCCCAGAAAGATCTTGAAAAACTCATCCATGCATTTGTCTTTAGTCGCATTCATTACTGCAACAGTGTTTTCACAGGTCTGCCTAAAAAGTCAGTCAGACAGCTGCAGCTGATTCAGAATGCTGCTGCTGGCGTTCTCATTAAAACCAGGAAGATAGATCACATCATCCCAGCTCTAAAGTCAAACTGGTTCTCTGTAGCTCAGAGACAGACTTTAATATGCTATCGTTAGTTTAGAATGGTTTAGCACCACAATACATGTTATTGTTATGTCAACCTTCCAGACTACTCAAGTCTTCTGGTTCTGGTCTGCTGTTCATCCTCAGAACCAGAACCAAACATGGAGAAGCAGCATTCAGTTTTATGCATCACTAATCTGGAACAAACATACAAAAAACTGCAGAACAGCTAAAACACTGAATTATTTTAAATCAAGTACGGTGATTAAATGGTATTTGCCTCGATTTAGCCTTAAATCAGGACTAAAAACTCACCAGTTTAAAGTTTTCTTTGATTTGTAATAACTGGAACATTGGTATTTGATTATGATTATTCTTGATGATTTTGATGATTTGATTTGACACAATATTAAGTTTGTTGCTTGTTTCATAAGTGGTTACTATTTTATGTTTTTATTATGTAAAGCACTTTGAACTGCCTTGTTGCCGAAATGTGCTGTACAGATAAACTTGACTTGGTTTGTTGGTGTTTACAGCTTAACACACCTAGAGGCTGAAACCTTTGTAGATCCTTTACAAAATAGCACATATGTTTCCTGTGGTTGCACTGTCACAATATAAATAAGTTTTAGGGTTGTGAAAACTTTTATGAGGTTATGATGTTACAGACTGGATGAGGACCTAACTGGAAGTCTATATTCCAGACTGTGCAGATGGAAGAGGCAGGCAGCAGCCCGCGACCCGAGACCCCCAGCACCCTGACAGAGACGGAGGGGGAGATGGATGGCAGCCTGCTGGAAGTGGACCTCGACGGCTACCAGACAACTCTGGAGGAGGTTTTGACTTGGCTGCTGTCAGCTGAGGATGCACTGCATATTCAGGATGAGGTGTCGGATGATGTGGAAGAAGTTAAAGACCAGTTCCACACACATGAGGTAAGACAACTCGGATGGACTCAAACATTGTAATTTAGCTTCTTGTGTCTTTGTCAGGCAGAAGAAAACATGTCTTCAAACTGTAGAAAAACAAAGCATTCTCTTTGAGGTTACACTTTAGAATAAGGTGCTCTACTGAATTACAGAAGTTTAAAGATTTGTGATATAGATTTGTGTACATAAGATGCAGTGCACATCATGCTTGATGCACCCACTGGCTGTTTTGTTGATATCTGTCACTCTCGACTGCGACTTCCAGCATTATCTGCCAGACTGATACCTCCTAACCAGCAATACATGCTCTGTACTTGTTGGGAATGCCAGGAATTTTACTGAGTGCCATGGAGCACAACTCTCCATAGGTTCCCGGCCCAGAGCTGACTGGCTGGCTGACTTGCTTGCTTGCTTGACATGGGGGCGTATTTGCAAAGTTTGTGTCTGAGCATGTGTGTGAAGGGGCTTTGAATGGATTCCCTTGGCTGAAATGCGGCTGTTTGTGAAGCTGAATGCCTGGAATCCAGGTCAAAGCAGAAAGCTTGTTGGGAGACACAGAGCAATGAGATCTAAAGCCTCTTTAATAGCCAGGCTTATCAAGTGGCTTAAAATGAATTCTGCTTGTTTTGGTTTTGTTTTTACCCACTATCCACTAGCAGAGACTAAACAATAATTAAAGTTCTCAGAAATGAAGTGAAAATGTATCATTCAAAAAGAAATCTTACAGAAATAGATATGAAGTAAAGTCATTAGTTGAGCCTGCTTTCTCCAAGCTTTGATGTAGTTTAAGTTTAGATTTCAGTTTAGCATATCTGGGATGATGGAACATCCTACGTTTAGGTTTCACCCATCTCAATGCTGAATTGATTTGAATTTGAGGAATTGAGAAGTTGTCTTTTTGCTTTATTTTCTTTCCACTTTCTTCAATGCAAAATTACAACTGGCAGCAAAACACCATGATTCTGCTACCACTATTCTTGACAGTTTACAGTATTAAGTTGAAAACTTAAGCTTCACTCTGTCAAACATCAGTCTTAAAAGTTAATCTTTGTTGCCCTTGTCCAAACTTTTCCCCAGTCATTTGGCTTGACTGTGTGGGCAGCTGCAAATTTCAGTCAAGCTTTAAATTGCTGAATTTGCTACAGGTGTTTTCTTGTTGATCAGTATCCTCTTCATTCATGGAGTTTGAAACCTTGCTTAATGGACAATGATAATGGTTTGTTGTCAGGTGGTGTTCGTGGTCAAACGAATTTGGTTTAATTTGAAGATGACAGAGCGAGTCAAATGGTTGAAGCTCATGTCAACTATACTGAATTTTTATGGACTATGCTGTAAAAAGGCTTGTGTGAGGAAGCCAAAATGTTTAAAGGCACTGTACTATTTTTGCTAAATTAGTGATCAAATATTTTGGTATAATTACACCAGAAGGTTGGTGTAATTATTAAGGTTGCTACTAAAAGCATGTGATTTGGGTGAAAGTTAGAAAGGGGACTTTTAGCAAAAATATTAGGGTTTGAGAGTGGATGTGAGTTCATCTGAATTTGTATGTCTAATTTTGATAACATGTATGTTGTAGAAATTTCAAAGTAAATTCACTTGTTTCAACCATGTAAGTCATTGTCAAGTTTTTCCCTCATGGAAAAGGAACTATTCAAATAAATAATTAGAACCTCCAAATTACAAATAATTCATGCCCATCATGAGAGTATACAAACCTCTGTCCAGTAATGTACTACAACAATGTTCCCCGTCTTTGCATGCAGGGGTTTATGATGGAGCTGACCGCTCATCAGAGCAGCGTGGGCAATGTGCTGCAAGCAGGAAACCAACTGATTGTTCAGGGCAACCTAACAGACGAGGAAGAAGAGGAAATTCGAGAGCAGATGACTCTCCTCAACTCTCGCTGGGAGAGTCTCCGAGTGGCCAGCATGGACCGCCAGGCCAGGTGGGAACATCCACATACTAAAGCTGCAAAACATGGTCAATCTCAGTTGTTGTCTCAGACATTTGCAATTGTTTTACATGACTGAATCCTAATTTGACTGTTGGAAGTGATGTTTCTCTCATTGTCGTTTTTGAGTTGAAGCTTTCAGTGTTTATAAAGATAGAAAACATCCTTGTTTACACTGACACAGTTTGGACTAATACTCAGTAGAAGTTGAAGCTTAATGTACAGAAATTCATGTCTAGCCTTTCTGTCCTGAACTTTTTCCATTCTGGTTTCCAGACTCCATGAGGTCCTGATGGAGCTGCAGCAGCAACAGCTACAGCAGCTCTCTGATTGGCTGACACTGACAGAGGAGCGAATCAAAAAGATGGAGACAGAACCAGCAGCCAAGGACATGGATATTTACAAGGAAAACATAGAAAAACATAAAGTAAATAAATATGAAACTTATGTTAGTTAAAATATCTGCCTTTCGCTTGTTGTTTCAGTCTTACTGAACATCTTTGTGATACTTTATTTCTAAATACACCTCTCCTCCAATCACAATCACTTAACAAACATCAGATCCTAAACTTTGACTAGTCAACCTACTTTTACTTTTAGCTATGAAGCTGAATGACTTTTCTGTCATCTTCATTTACAGTTAATCACTTCACTAACTCAGTTTTGAATTTCTTGATCAGGAACTTCAGAATGACTTGGAGGCGGAGCAGGTTAAGGTCAACTCTCTTACACACATGGTGGTCGTGGTGGATGAGAACAGTGGTGAAAGTGCCACTGCTGTACTGGAGGAACAATTACAAGTGAGATACCATGCATTAAATTCGTGAGATAGTCTGCAGAATAATATTATGTACTTATCTTTATGTACAAAGACAAAATACATTTTTGTATTTTGCTTAATTTCTGCAAATGTTAGAAGTAGCTTGAAGCTGATTTGGACTTTATTTCAGCAGAATATATTTATTTTTGTTCTTTGTTTTTAGTCTTTGGGTGAGCGCTGGGCAGCCGTCTGCCGCTGGACAGAAGAAAGGTGGCATAAGCTGCAAGAAGTTTTCTTAGTTTGGCAACAACTTTTATCAGATCAGGTATGTAATATTTTGCTTTATACTGCTTAGTCATCTTTCCTTTAATTTAAATGGTTCATTATAACAACTTATTGGAGAAAAAAAAACTGATTCACATCATAATGAGCTACACAATAAGTCCTTCTGCTTGTATTTTAAAAATCAGTTTTACTTTAAGACAATAATGATAATTTTAAGTTGACGAATTTACTCTTTCAAAGGTTATTGTTTTCCAATATTTTGGCAAACTGAATATTTACATTTTGGTTGCTTTAAAAAAAAACCTGTAATAATAATTTTCTAATGCTAGCTTTGTAAATGAAAATGAAATGATTTCCTTTTCTTTGTCACAGAGTTTGATTAGAGAATGGTTGGCAGAAAAAGAAGAGGCTTTAAATCAAGTCCAAACCTCCAACTTCAGAGATCCCAGTGAAATGAACACTAATGTGCGACAACTGACAGTACGTAGAGAAAACTAATTATTTTTTATGCATCTGGCACTTTGGTCTCAAATGTAATTCAATGTACTGCATTTCCAAAATTCCTATCATCATGTAAAAAATCAGGACAACCCAAATTTTCAGTTGCCTGTTAAAAAAAAAATCACATATTGATGTCCATCTTGTTTTTAAAGGAGTAAAGAAAGTCATTTAATTGCAATTAAACTACGTACAAGAAAAATATACAGTAGGTAGGCTTTCCTCCTTTGGATGAACCACTTTAGTGAGCTGCATCTTGAAGCTAAGATGCAAGTTTTTTTTCTCCTCCTGCTGTCTGCTCTCAGGGTGAATTTCTTTGAATGGCCAGACCTCCCTTGAACGTCCCCCACTTACGAGTATAGACAGATTTTTACATGATTTTGAGACCTCTTTAAATCTCTTACTCATTTCATACTTTCTTTTTGAAAGGCCTCGGATTTTATTTAACCTCACCATGGTGTCCATTTTTACCTAAATAGCCCACCTAACTATATGTGTAGGCTGTAAATGGCTTTAAAATGCCAAGTAATGATGTTTCCATCACGTCATCCTGGTGTGATGCACCTGTGTGTAATTTCAGCTATTCTGAGTGAGAACACATTTTGGTTGTCCTAATTTATTTTCTTTACCAGAAACTCTTATCTTTACACAAGTTTAAGATTTTTTTTTGGTATTGTCCAAACTGATTTAAAATCCATATTGGGACTCATGTGCTGTCCTAATTTATTCACATCTGTAAATAATAGATTGAACTTTTTACATTCTCAAGAAATCCTGGAGTAAAAGTTAAGCTTTACTTTTATTGTTTTAGATGTTAAAGGAGGACATGGAGAAAAAGAGGAGGACTCTGGACAAGCTGTCAGATGCAGGTCAGGATGTGATGCAGCTGCTTCAGAGTGCCGAAGCAGGAGCCAAGATTGAGGCCGACACAGAGGAGCTGACTCACAGATGGGACAACCTTGTCCAGAAATTGGAGGACTTCTCCTTCCAGGTGTGCACTTGGAAATATTTTGTCATGATACTAACATGGACATAAAAAGCTACTACTCAAATCTGGATTTTCATTATAAGTTAGAAAAAGCTTCAGTAATAAAAACAAAACAGTGGGGGTACCATTAAACTTTGCATACTTCCTTTGGTGTTTGTTTTTGGTTTTTTAGTAACTAACATTCAGAGATGGTTTTCTGTGCCTCTTTCTGTTTGATACTTAAAGGTAATGGAGGCTGTAACAGAATCTGGAATGAGTCAGATGGAGGAAAAAGTGATGGAGGCAGCAGCTTCTCCTACTGTTGATCAGGAGCTGGCCCAACCTGCTCCTGCTAAAAAACGACTGGTGGAGACAGATGCAGAAATCAGACGAATGTAAGAACTTGAAACACAGCTTGCCTCTTCATTGATGAAAATTAAATTACAAACAGACCTGCAAACATAAATGTATTTTGTCTTATAAAATACATTTATATTTCATTTCATACAGGTTTGAAAATAAGCTCTTTGACTTAACAAGCTGGATCCAAACGTGGAAGATGTCTGCTCAGTTGCTGTGCTACACGCCTCCTGAAACCACAGCTGATGCCCCAGACCTGCAGGAAAAACTAAATGTAAGTGTTTTAGCTTGAATGAATGAACTATGGTAATTTTATTTTAAATTGGCACCTTAATGACAATACATCAATTATGTTTAACTATGACTTTAGGAGCTGGAATTGCAATTGAAGGCAAAGGAAAGCACAGTTAGGGAAGTAACAAAAGAAGGACGCAACCTGATGGAGCAATTAGAGAGAGGTAAGAAAAGTATTTTTTCCTGATAGACAATAAATTCTCTAACACAATCCATTTAAATGTGTGCCAAGATCTCAGCTTGTGCATTGACTTGCAAAAATATCCATCCCCTTTGTATCTTTTTACATTTTCTGCCATTAAAGAAAATTTCAATTAGTAGATGAAAAGACTGAATACATATGTCCGTTATGAAATAAAATCCCAATAAAATATATTAAAGTTTCTACTTGTATGATGGTAAATTGCTAAAAAAAGATCAAGCTGTATGTAAACTTTTGCAACACAATTATCTTTTTGTTCAGCAATCCCAACTTAATCAAAAATATTTCCTTATCCCTTTTAATTGTGCACGTCTTGTGATTTTTTTTTTAATGAGTTTTATGTTGATGTGTGATGTTTTCTGTGATGTTCTTGTTTTATTTCGTGGCAAATGTCAACAGTGTGAATATATTTGTGCATTTCGCGGATAAAGTAATAAAATATCTCAGCCTACAGGCATTCTGATTTCATATAACTATTCAATGAAACTCTAGACTTTATATGACCGCCTTGTTCTGGCATCAGTGAAGCAGCAGGAATCCTTTGACGGGGTTTCTTCCAAGAAACGATTTTATTCCAGCAACAATTTTATTCTAGCACCTTTCTTGTTCTTTTCAGTGTACTATGGACTGTTTTTAACATTTTTAACAGTCAACCTAACTACGATACTTTTAAATGAAATTATATGTTTAATTATTGGAGTTTTTATGCGAGACATTGCTGATTTGTTTCTTTCTGCAGAGGGAGCAGGTGTGGACTCAGTGAGAGAAAACATAGACCTGATTCAGACCGAGTGGGATGTCTGTGCCAGGGAGCTCCAGGCCGCCCGCGACCGGGTTCACACTCGGACCCGGATCAGACAAGTTTCCTCGGAGCTTGCTGACCTTGACCAGATGTTGGAGAAACAAGACCTGTGGCTGGCTACAACTCCACTCGTAAAAAGCAACAACGAGGTTGAGCTGAGAAATCTGAGTGGAGAATGTAAGGTGAGGTTTACCACGTTAGTCCTACTTAATCTACTTTCTTAAATTAAGTTTTTATTCTTAGTTTAACATCTCCTGTTGTGTTCCCAGTCCCGCCTTGCTCAGGTCACTGCCTTAGGTCCGCGACTCGAACAACTGTCTTCGGAGACAGGAACATTTGGAATGGTGCCGTCTCTAAAAGACAACATGGTTGTGGTTTCTGCACATCACTCCTCCACACTACAGCAGCTGCAGAACAGAGAACAAGAAGTGAATCAAGGTAAACATGCTTGGTTATGTACAATTATTTCCAAAAATATTCACACTCTAGCTTTTTCAATTATTAGACCAGCAAAAGATTATACATGGTTTTCAGGTATTTTTAAACTTTACAAATTGTGTTCTTCATTTGTATTTGACCGTCTTTACTGTGATGCACCTTAATTAAATTTGGGTTTGTGAAAACCTCAGAGGTTTGTGTGAAAACCTCAGAGGTTTGTTAGAAAACATTATTGAACAAACATAATTATGAAAACCAAAAAATATGCTAGGAACACACAGACTTTAAACATTCCAGCATTCTGTTCAACTTATTTTCTGAAAATGGAAAATATATAAATGGAAATGTACCATTATGGATTTTTTTGTCAGATGAGGCAAAAATGTAACTTTTTTTGAAAACTGGAGTGATGTTCACCTTCCAATAAGACAACACTAAAAATACTGCCAGAGTTAACATTAGATAATTTGGATCAAAGCAGATTTATGTATTATAATGACTCAGTAAAAGTCCAAACCTGAATCATATTGAGAATCAGTGATGGTGTTCACCATCTAACTTGACAAAGCTTGAGCTATTATGCAAAAAATAAAATGCAAAGAATAATTTTAAGGGACACTCCCTTATCCCCATTATCTAGATAAAGTGTCTTTAAAACTTGACAAAAAAGTTTTAAAGACACTTTCATCTGGAGGATAAATTAGCTTTTAAACACTGTACAGGCTTTATCCTATGTTTTTTGAAAGAAAATTTTCAGCTTTATGTTGTATCTGATCTCCTGTTTAATAATACAAATCTTTTTCTCTTTTTCACTGAAGGTCTTACATTTATAAGGAAAGCAAAATAATAATGGCTAACATGAGTACAGCTGCTCACGAGCTATGTAAATTTGACATCAGTATTTTTTATTGAACCTTGGCTAGTCTCAAGTAATAATAGATCTTGACCTTATATGGCCTCTGAAAGCTCACAAATTTAAAGCAGCATATGCAAGAGATTTTGTGCTAAGTCAAATGTCTGTCAGCTTGTTTCTACCTGAGGACGTGACTTGGATATAAAACAGTCCTGAAAAGCAGTCTTTGGTTTAATTCCTGAATTAATGTGTGCAGATCTCAGCCAAATATTACCTCGTAACCTGAATAAACTCTTGAACATAAGTGTCTTTGAGTGTGTTTTGCTGTGTCTGGGAGCTTTTTAAGACAGCTTTCTTTTGGAAGGAAATCAGTTGTTTCTGCTTGAGGGTACTTTGCCTCTCATGAGGGGGGCTCTCCATCTTGAACTTTCACTTCCTCTCGGCTCTTACTCTGTGTAAACACAGTCCGACTATGGAAGCATTAAATCACCTGGCAATTAACAGGCAACAAAACAGGAGGCAGGAGAGATGGTTATATAGCAAAGCAGAAAGCCTTGAAACACAGTGATTATGAATATTTATCATCTTCCCTCAAAGTAGAAAACACACAAACTGGGCACCTTCTTGCACAAGTTTTAATATTATATCCCAGTGTTATGTGTGATGTAATCTTTTTGAAACTTACGTTTGCTTTCTTTTTTTTTTTGGCCCAGCCCTGGCCAGCGTAGAAGCCACCCAGGTGGTTCAGGATGTGGTGGACAGCCTGGAGACCAGTTTGGCGGCTTTGAAAGATGGAGTCGTGGACGTTCACACAGCAGAAAGGGCGGTGGAGCGGGCACAGGTGGGTGCTGCTAATAAACAATCAGACTTTCCTGCAGAGCATTTTGCATGCAGTTATCATATCAAAGTGACAGATTAAAAGAAAAGTCCAGAAAAGTAGATGTCACTAAGTCGCACCTTTCTATTTGCATGTTTTTTATCGGCATGTGTGATACTTTTTGATATTTTGACATGGCAGGAATCTCTAGATCTTAATTTTTTTTTTTTTCTTTGTGGTTGAGTAACTAGTTTATCAGTTTAGTGTCATCCTGTCTCCCCTGTGGTTTCTACAACACAATAGGCCTTTCTTTTTTTCTTCTTCTTCTTCTTTTTTACCAAGCAGTCAATTGCCTTATCACTTCATTAAATTGTGTAAGAGGTAAAGGGTGTGTGTGTGAACATGCCTCTTTTGTGTTTTTGCACAGAAATGGCTGTTTTGTAATGAGCATGTTGTTGCATACTGAACATTTGCCTCCTCCTCCATCTGTCCGTGGAATGTGGCTCAGTCTGCGCTCTTGTTATCGCGGTAGATAGGACTCTGTGCAGGGGAGAGGGGCGGGGAGGTGACACATTCTGGGCTGCGTGCCTGTGCATGAACCGTGTAGCTCCATGTGGAGCCTGCCAGCCTCAACATACAATCCTGTGACAGCATCCCAGAGATCAGTCAGACATTAGTCTTATGAGAGGAGATGACACTGATTGTTATAGCTTTTTCTTTTTATGTGTTCACTATACCATTGAGACACATTGCTTCTTTATAATGTCTTTACTGATAAAATGAATCTAATTGTGCGCATATAAATTGTAAGCTATTGATACAAATGGCTTTGTCATAGTTACTGAAGAATGTGCGCATTTGTTTTGTCTGATTTGACATTTTGGAAAAGACATTTCACAAAGTAGTCTGAGCTGTATTTGTTGCATGTTGGTCCTTTTATTGTCCTGCTTATCTTTAACAGAGTTCACAGAGTTTAGAACAACACAAGTTTGATTTCCATTAGCATCTGTCATAATATGTTCTCTTTTACCCCCTTGGCATTCACACAAATCAAATTAGGAAAACGTTGCGAACTCCTTTAACTTGGAAAATGACTCAGAGCAAGGTTTCACGGTCTAGAAGTAGTAAGCATGGAAAAAAAACAAATGAGTACTGAAAAGTAGTTCTGTTTCAGAATTTATTCCATTTCCCATTTCTAAATTTTATTTCCTTCGTTCAGTCATTCAGTCATTCTTGTTGCTTACCATGTTCATACACTTCCATCTGACCTTTCCTTTTGTTCTTATTTCTTCTTTTCTCTTTGGTTCTTACTTCTTTTCCATTTTTAATCTTTCATTCTTCCATTCTGGGCCTTATGTCGTCTTTCCTGTACTTCCTCCTTCTCTTCCTTTTTGAACCCTTCCTTCCTTCCTTCCTTCCTTCCTTCCTTCCTTCCTTCCTTCCTTCCTTCCTTCCTTCCTTCCTTCCTTCCTTCCT
>CAEFZX010032081.1:0-26067 GCA_903066825.1 Alfaro cultratus
CTCGAAAATTATACTGACCATCATTTGCATTGACCATTTAAGAAAGTGTGAGAAAATATAACTTGCATAATAATTTGACTTTTAAGGGGGGATGAGGGGATTTGTGGGAAAAAAAAAAGCCAAATTTTGTTGATAATAATTGGTTTTTAAAGGAGTAGTATTATGTAGAATCAACTTTTTTAAGCTTTACATCATGTTATAATGTTATTCCCTCTTCAAAAACATACCTGGAGTGTTGCTTTGATTTATTTTATTTTTTTTATGTAATGTTGAGAAATTCTTTTATCTCCATGACAACCACTCCACTGTGCAAAATTTCTGAATGCCGCTGGCTCCGCCTTCAAAGACAAAGCTCTGCAGTTTCCAAGCTACTGAGCTTCTGCCTCACAGAGCAGGCCCCCACTGCAATTTTCCACACTCAGCTCCTTCAGACTAGCCAGTAGCAATTAGCAAACACCTGATGGAACTGCACCTCTTTAAGCAGATGTGGAACTGAACATCTACTTCTCAGTGAAATGCTGGTAAAATGTTGTTAAAGGGTTAACAGAGGAGCAATGTTGTGATGACTTTGTGAGGGTGGAGATTTCAGAAAGAGCAGGAGTTTTTAAAGAGACAGATGCCAAATTTCAAGGCTTCGAATTAGAAAGAAAAAATTCTCTTAAGTCATGTTTGACATATACAGAAATTTTTCAACAACTCAAGTTAAAATAGTTACTTGATAGTGCTATTAAATTGCATTACGTAATTGAAAAACACGTCATACTGCCACTTTAAATTATGTTGTCTTATTTTGAAGCCAGCTCTTAGCTGGCTTCAAGAACTAGACTGTGTTTTGCTTTTCCAGTCTAAGAGCATTTTTACAGCCATGACATTATGCCACAATAATCTCATCTTGTTTATGTTTGATTCTCCACCTATTTTATTCTGCATTATTATGAATAATCAAAGTGACTGGAGAACACATACTACAGCCCCTTTAAAAGCAGTAAAAACGGTGAAAAATTCACCATTTTTACTGTGAATGTGGATAGTGACAGCAGTATCACTATCCAAAACAGTGATACTGCTTTTGGATACAGCAAAGCACTGTATTCAAAAGCATACAGTGCTTTGCTGTACCTTTGCTGTTTTATGGAAATAATCCATGTTGGAGTAGATATTTTCACTGTAATCCATTGTCTCTGCGTCACACCGAATTGATTCCTGACGTTTTTTTTAGGTTCCTGGACACCGCGTTGAATATTCCAATGCCACATTCCCTCGTTTAACAGCAATTGAATTTCCATAAAATTAATGAATGATGTTGGCAATGAGATTTTTTTGTAATTGCCCATAATAATGTTGACTCTGATGATTCAATGGATGTGTCAATCATCCAGATCGGCCAATGGGTTCCTGAGAAACTGTCATTTACAGAGTCGGACTGGAGAACTGAGAGCTTTGACGCAATGAGGTCAGAACACGTTGTGTTTTTACATCTCCTTCGACTTCTATCACGAAAAAAATTGTCATTCGTTACAATGACCATTTTTGGTCAGATGTTAGTGGGAGGAAAAAGAACCTTTAAAAAACCCCTAAAAAATTTTAAATACTAACAATGCACTAAATTATGCCAAAATAGCTAACTCAGAAAAAACAATGATCCTTTTTTAGGGAGAATGTCTTTCCTCTCCATTTATTTCACTGTGTGTCATTTTAATTTACTGTCACTTAATAAGAGAAGTGTGGATTTTTAAACCTTTGGAGTATTTTCTGGAGTCTTGCATTCATTTTGATACCACCTCAATTCAAATAAATACTGCCATTTTTGAGCAGAAAAACGCATGGGGCTACAGATTCTCCTGTTAAAATCCAACCAGTTAAACGTATTCTTACCTAGAGAGATATTTAGAGGAAACAATGAAAGCCACATTTCTTAAGATAAAGCTTTCAGTGTATGTAAATTTTAAAACTTAATGGTAGGGCGTTTTGTTTTGCTTTTAGCATACTCTAGCCTTGCAGGCATTCTGGCATCGTTCAGTAAAAGACTTCTGTCTTTTCGAAGGTGTTTGTGTGCTTCTTTTCCTCCAACCCTGTCGATATCAGGAGGAGTGTTATTGTCATTCAGGCATCTTTCAGCAGCTTGGCTGGAAACAGTCACTATAAAGCACCACTCTGCATATCAAGTCAAAGTATTGATATCCTTTAATTAGATAGACAAATGAAAAGATAAATGGGATAATACATCTTCATTGCATTGTTGAGACTTTACTTAAAATTTTCTTTACAAATGTTCTCACTACTATTACTAAGATTGAGGGAACAGATTTTTTCTTTTTCTTTGTTTATGCATGAAAAAACCTGATGTCCCCTTGTTGATAAAACTTGTCAGTAGCGCCTGCAGCTGTACGGCTGCATGAGCTGTGAGTACCTAGAGATTTAACTTTGAAAAAATATGTAGTTACTGGACTTTTTATTATTTCCACCTTTTGCTATTAACACAATTGTGGAAAAAAAAAAAGGTCTTTTGTGTCAAAACATCCTGTCGGTAGCCCACGTCTTTTTGGCGTCTGTGGGCGTGGACACTTGCTAGTCTTAAGCCTAAATGTTATTGGTCGGTTTACTTTTGTTGATTTGGAAGCTTGGTACTCGTTCTGTAAGATAAATGTGACCATACACTGAAGCTAGCTAGAAGTGAATAAGTGAACTAATAGGAGTTGAGTAGATCCCGCCTAAACTTTTAACTCGGTGTTCAGATCTAATGGGGTTGCCCTGACCCTGCATTCGCTTTTGAGTTGTTTTTGTTTGTTTGTTTTGGTTTGGTTTCGGGAACTAAAAAGCTGATGGGTTCCCCCCCCATTGCTTCTGTGTTGAACGGCCGTGACATCTGCTGCGCTCTTCCTGAGCGTCGAGCTAAGAGGGTTAAGCTAGGTTTAGAGCCATGTGAATCACATCTGTGTGGCATATTTGTGTGGGTTAGGTTTGTGACATGCATAATGTGCGTGGCACACAAAACCAGCACGTAGGGATCAGGTGCAGTGATAGTTTTCTGCGTACCCTCCGATAATATCCAGCAGGCGCCCATGGAACTTGTTATATGTTTTTTAATTTAACACCACCTTCCATGGTTTTGCAAGGTCTTGTTATTTATGTTTTTAATGCAATATTTGCCACATTAATTACTTTATCTGGTTATTATTTGTATTTTTGTTGCCAATCAAGGAGCTTCTGAAATAAAGCCAATTTACTGTAGAATCAAATATTCTGGAAAGAGATGAAAAATAGAAAGATGGAGAAAGAAAGAATAGAGGAAAGAGAGAAGAAGGGGGCACCCAGAAGGTTTAATGTTACCCAAACTGCGACCCGAAAAGATGAGGAAAGAGTCAACAAATTATAGCACTGGAGAAAGTTTAGATGCCACCTCACAGAGGTCATGTGAGAAATGTTACTAATTAGGAATTTTCTTTCACCAAAGTTTAAACTACTGATGCAGCTGAGGAAGAGGAGTAGAGCACGGATCTGTAAAGAAGAGAGCCGCTATGACAAGCAGTAGGGAAGATTAAAGTGAACGGTGGTAAATGTCTTCGGCTAAAGTATGAATGTGACAGGATTTCTAGTTGATCTCACAAGTATCACCATTTTTATCCCAGTTTTTTATTCTTACAAATATCTTCTTGAGACAACAGACTGAATTTGTTTTGCTTATTTTCTCGAGAGTGGTCCCCCGACTTGGTAATTTTCATCTCATATTATGTTTGTACAGCTGCTACAGACCCAACACAGCAAATATTCATCACTAACATTCATTCCATATCAATTATTGAACAAACTACAAATGTACGTGGGGGCTGTCATTCTGTGGGGACCTCAGCTGGATTTCTGCTGCTATGCATCACGTTACCACCCAGACAAAGGACATATGCTCTAGACACTGACCCACAGAGTCAGTGGGACACAACCAGAGTCGCACGCAAACCAGCATACACAGTGACAAACATGCGTGCACCCAGACACACACACGCACGCCTACCCACACACACACACATACGCGCACACACACACGTACACACAGCTACAAGCACACCACCTCCCCAGGGGGCAAGCAGGACAGAAGACTGTCAGGAAAAATCTGAGTTAACATTCCCTTCTGTCACTGGGATTTTAAACTCCCGGGTTTCTCTCTGAAGGTTTCATTTCCACTAAAAAATAAGCAAAAAAAAAAAAAAAACACAGTTCATGTATTCAGTCTTGTATTCTCATTAGCCTTTCTGTTTATTGCTTATGTTTACTTTCAAGGCAATAAGCAATCCAGAAATGAGTGCTTTGTTTCAATGAGCAAAGTGAAGCCCAGTCCCTCAAAGACTTACGTTTTTCACAAATATTTCACGCAATATATCGTGCAGACTCTGTCTGTCTCTCACAGCTCTAATTTGTTGTCTCTTTCTGCCTTCCTACTTGTCATTTCAGCTGTTCTGTCCCTGAGGAAGGAAAGCAAGAAGAGTCCTCTGTCATTCCCTTTAGATGAGTCTGTCACGTCATTTTACAGTCAAATCATAAGCCGTTAAAAAGTAACATGTTAGTGGACAGCTGTAGAAAATGCACCAGTGGTCTAGTTAAATCTTATCGGTTAAGGCAGAGAAAGAAAGATCCAGAAAGAACTTCTCATCAGTAGGACGCTACATTTGCACAACACATCTGTTTTTGGTGGCTGGCTTGTTTCCCTCCAACAATGACTTGGATCAAAATGAAGGTAATGAAGTCTTATGATGCATCTTATAGGAATTCACACTCTTCATCATCCCACAGTGGCAGCTGAAATCGAGACAAGTCATTAAAGGAAGACCTTGTTCATAAACTGCCCCCTATTAATTGTCCTCTTCCTTCAAAGTTTTTCACAAACTACTCAACGCCTTATAAACAGCGTATGCTTAATCGGCTACACCGACATATCTGCTCAAACTCACTACTTGTTTTTCCATTTCCTCAACCTTCCCTCAGGTGATAGACTTTACAGTTAATTGGAAGTAGGTTTTAATGAGTTGGCCTTGAGATTATATCTTTTCCTTTCATTTCAGGGGAACGCTGGAGAGGAAGGGTCGATGAAGTGAAAGAAGAGTGAGGAAAGGTAAAGGCAGGTATGAAAAAAAATCTCTATGTGAAGAATGTTTGAAAAGTTTCCAGTAACTGCTATAGATTGCATCTCTTTATATATCTGCTTGTTTATTTGATCGTCAAATGCAAAAGTGTGTGAGCCAAGTCTGATTTGGCAGCTCACAGGAAGTAAAATTTAAGGATTGTTCATCTAAAAATGTGTCTTAACTAAAGTACTATTTTCTGTGCCATACAAGTTTTCCTTATTTTGGTTGATCCTTTGGTTTGTCTTTAAACACTAAACCCCCTCGTAATCAACAGAAGTCTGATACTCTGCCTGTCTTTCTGCCGTTACAAAAAACTGACAGAGTGAACCACTGGGGATTGGATAAGGTGTATTGTGACACCTTCTGTTGTCATTGTTTGGTGTTTGACTCTTGATTTGATGCGATTGATCATTAATATAACCTCTCTGATACATTCTATTACATAACCAAGTTAAAACACATTTTCTGTTGCTGCACTTTACATTTTGGGAATTCTTCAGGTTTTACTTCCCCTTCCATCTCCTCTAATGTGGTAAGGGGCAACTAGCTTTGAATTAGCTTAGCTTAAGCGCTAGTGTTGCTACTACTGTGTCGGATATGTAGTTGCTCCTCTGCTTTAGAGGTGTGCAAGTTTGCCAAAGTAATGACGTCATATCACATTACGTGGTGCCACGCATAGCTAATGCAGGTAAACCCCACAAGTCAATGAAAAGCCTGAACTGAACATAAAAAAAGATCACACACCTACAGATTAAAAAAAAAAAAAAAAAAAAAAAAGGCCTAAACTAAAGTGTTTTTCTTTAGGCAACATCATCCTAAGCTTTATGTAACTAAGTAAATTATACAACTAATCTCTCAAAACTTTAATGGATTTTAAGTCATGTCTTAATTGGAAGCTTTAATTAACAAATAATCACATAGAAGCCATGATTCTCTCTCAGTTGAGTAAAAACAAATGTTAAAATAATTTGCACATTTTTCCCCCCTCACACACCTAAGGTATTTATTCCACAGATTATTTGAACCTCATAAATACCTAATCAGTGGTGCTAATCAGCCCCATCATCCAGTGCGGAAGGCTAAAAATACACATAAAGGCACAAACAAGTTAGGATCATACACAAACACTTTGAGCAAACTTTTTAAAGGGGCACTACTATGTGTTTTCCAGGTACATAGTGCCAATTTATAGTGCAATCGAGTAACTCTTGATCTGATCTGGGTGTAACTCTGCATGGGATTAGAGAAGACTGTCATTTTTAGAAACTTCCACCATGCTGCCACCATGAAAAGCCGATGTTGACTCTTTTAGACCATACATGTCATTTTATGTTTGAGCTAATGAATGGTAGCTCCAAAGTCTTTATATTATTGCACAGTGTCTGTTCTACATCTAGTCAGGACTCATCTAGCAGGGTATGTCTAAACTATTATATAATGCAGGGGTGGGCAATCCTGGTCCTCGAGTGCCGGTGTCCTGCAACTCTTAGACGTCTCCCTGGTCCAACACACATGAATCCAACAGCTGAATCTCCTCCCAAGTGCAGTCAGGTTCTCCTGAATCCTGCTAATGACCTCATTATTTGACTCAGGTGTGTTGAAGTAGAGATACATCTAAAAGTTGCAGGACATCGGCACTCGAGGACCAGGATTGCCCACCCCTGATATAATGTATTGTAACCTGTCAGCCAAGAAGTGAAAATGAAAGTTAAGCAGATCTCTTAGCTAACACACAGGTTTTATCTTCCCACAGAAATTTAGAGAGAGACTCTAAATCAGCCAGATGACAGTTTGCTTGGGATCACTGAGAACAAGTAATTGATTCTTGCCAAAAACCATCACTGGATGCCTTTCCATTCACCATAAAATAATGTAATTTCACATTTTGAAAACAAACGTGCTTAATGGAAACAAGTCAATTTAGAAAAAGCTTCTTTTTTTTTTCTTTTTATTAAAGTTTTGGCGCTAAGATGAGGAGTGGCCTTTTTTTTGGATGCATCAATATTAGTGCATTCGCAAAACTGAAATGAAAACCCTTCTTTCGCATCATGAGTCACAACCAGATAAACAACCACTGGCAGAAAAGACGATAGGAAGTGGTATGATGGCACGGCATGTTTTTAATGAAGTATCACATGAACAAGCTTATTCAAGTGTGATTATAATTGAATACTTTTGTTCAACAAAAACACAGCAACTGTGAAATTGTTGTTTGTTTGTTTTTTAGTTTAGTGGAAAGCTTTACACACATTTGTCATGGAAACGCAGCTTTTTATTGAATCAACCCTTTCCATGGGTCATATGGGTATGACTTTCCATATAGCAAGTCCATCCTCCACTTTCTTTAAAAGTGGGAAATTATATTTTGCTTAGTGTAACACCAATCTGTCATTAACAAGCAGAGCTTTTGATAAACTATGTGCAGCTACCCAGCTTTTGAATCAAACTGATTAAAATTTATACCAATACTGCAAAGACAGTCAACTCTGACACTCGTAACATTTCATCTTTCAGAACCCTACAAAGATTAGCTGTTCAAAGAATCACAGTCAGGCTTAAGACTATGTTTGTAAAATTGATCATAAGAAAGAGCACTCGGGTTCCAACATTATCTGATTCTTTGTGAGTCCAAAGCAAAGAGTTGAAATAAGTCTAAATATTTGAAATATCTAAGGGAATTTTCTTGCCACTATGGCAAGAAATGCCCGCTTGCTCAAATGAAGTCAGTCTGAGATTTGTAAAACCTCATTTATTCATCCATTTATTTTTTCCGTCTTCTGATACCAGTGCTTCATTTCATCTAATGTTGAAGTTAACTTGTATTGTTGAGTATTTAGCATGGAGTCTCTGAGGACTGCGACTGTCAGTCAAATTTCAAGGCATTTCATGTTTTTGGCTCCTGAGTGTTGGGCTGATTGACAGCTGATTGAGCGTACAAACCATGAAGGTTTCTCCCCTGGGATGGCAAAAAGGATGTCTCATAGCACAGCAGTGTACATATAATTCATAATATAATGTTAATAGAAATGCTCCCAAGGACCTTCCACTGTGCATAACCAATCAGCATTAGAGCAGCGCTAACCGTATCTTCAGTTTTATGACAAGTATGAAACCCACAAACTCCCATAAACTGCACATTTGATTTTGGTCAGCTGTGAAGAGAGCACTGCTGACATTACAGCTAAGATCTAGCTGTCTGGTAAATGTGTACCACCTGGTCAGGCAGTTGCAAGCCTATAGAAATCTAGCATGCTTGTTCATTCACTTTAAACTTGATAATGTACCACACATGAGCAGAAGTTGGTCAAAGGTCAGACAGTGACTTCCACTCAACAGGAAGGCTTTGGAAAGAAGCTTAAAGTCTTTTAACCTCTGAACTGTCAACCCCAGAAACATTTGCATGTCAGCTAATGGCTCTATGAGGACACCATTGTCCTGATGACAGTTCAGAGGTTTCAAACAATTTCCAGTTTCAAACTTTTTTTCCCCATTTTATTCAGAAATATAAACAAAATAACTATTTAGGCATTTTATTTTATTTATGACAACAGATGTTTATCAACAGAGTCTGTAGTAAAGCAAAACTCCACTTTTCATTTTATAGCATAATTAAATAACTGTTACCTTCAGTTGTTATAAAAAGGTTATATATCAAATATGAGTTAAAAGAATTTGACCTAATTTAAATTGGGTCTCTGTCTCTTTAAGAAACTCCTGCTCTTCCTGAAACTCCACCTTCAGGAAGTCATCACAACATGGCTCCTCTATTAACCCTTTAGCAATGTTTTTATCAGAGTTGCACTGAGAAGCAGTACCTATGATGAGCTCAGTAGATGCATAGTTTCATTAGGTGTTTACTAATTGCTGCTGGCTAGTCTGAAGGAGCTGAGAGGGGCAGTGGTAGGGAAGGGTGCTCTGTGAGGCAGAAGCAGTTCTGAGGAGGATTGGTTGCATGGGAGGTTAAAGGATTTTTATTTTTATTTTTTTTCAAACATGCATGAAAAGAAAATCGAGGCAACAGTCTACAACTGAAAACAACTGATGCCAACTGAGACAACAAAAGCCTTAAAGTTTCATCAGTAATATTTAGAGTAAGTCTTTAAGCCAGTAGTCAATTGGAATTTATGAAAGAATGACATTCATGAATCCTGTGGATTTTGTTTCACAATAACTCTTGATTTGGTCAAACAAATCAAGAGATTTTTTTTTTTTAAACAAACAAACAAAAAAACAACCATATCTGATTAAATTCAATTGAAAGTAATATCAGGCATAAGATCAGGAGATGTGTGCATAAAACAAGCCAAATCAATAACACTTTAGCTCCAGTACTTCTTTCTGACAGCTTCAGGTGCTCAAAAGAGACACTTGTGGTCTTTAGAAAAGAAGTGAGGGGTGAACCCTGTTCATGGTCATTTTTACTAGGAGTAAGTCCATACAAAATTATGCTTCGTTATTAAAGTTGCAGTAGTTATAATCACATTATTTCTTCAAACTTTCATACAGCGTCAGCTGCTGGAGTTGTAGAGTTTTAATGATGAAAAGCAGGAAAAGTGTTGCAACAACACCTAAAGCCATGACAAAGACTGAAACAGAAATTCTTCAAGCCATCGCGTAATGAGCCAGACCTCAGTCATGCTGAGAGAAGGCAGGCCATGACCAGACAAGAATCTTCTTTAACAATTTCAGTTATTCCCAAACCACAGCAATGTTTTGAGGGCTGAAAAATAATTTGACTGAACGTTGGTGAAACATGTCAATCAACGTGTCGCACAGCGATGAATTCATTATCAGACTATGAGTAGAGGAGCGCGACTGTGGCCAGTTAAACAGCTTATATATCACAGAAGGGAGATTTGGTTTCCTCTGCTGAAAGGGGAATATTAGCAGGATTATCTGGCAACCCGGTTGGTGTGGTGATTATCGTTAGAATCCCATTTGTAAGGGCTTCTATGCTTCCTGTTCAAAATGCCATTTTGTTTGCATTTAACGCTGCTGGATTGTAACCAGGTGGTCGGAAGATCATAGAATGACGACACAGGAGAAGTAGTGCCTACATACTGAAGGGGAAACACTTATTACAATACTGGAAAAGGTATTTTCCAACAGAGTGAAGGTAAATTGTTCCAGTACACAGAGGGATAAAATTTTAAAGTTCTGTTACTGTGCGCCGGTGCATAGCGACCCACTTAAAGCAGTAAGAGTACGGCTCGGGTCTGACTTACACATAAAATTCCGATAAATTTTATGTGCAAACACTGGATTTTTTTTTTTTTTAGAAGATAGACCTGTAACTAATACAAATGGAAAAATAACATATAGCCAGGTAATTGGTCCAAAAATTAATACCTCGTCAGATGACATTTATTGCTTTAAGTCTTAATCGATATAGTGTGGGATTTTTCATTATGGTTTAGTTTTACTTCGTTGTGACTATTTGTCTAATTCAGTTAGTTTTAGTGTGTTTGATGGTTTTTATTAGTTATTATTCATTAAATATTGTTTAGTTTCAGTGTATTTTTTAGTAGTTATTGTAGTAGGTTTGGTTTTTTCATACTTCCGTTAATTTTTGGTGCAGAATTTAAAAAAGAGTCAAGAGTTGTATTGTGGACTAGCCAGCGTTAGGAGTATGGAGTACGGTAAATTGCTGACGGCTGACATAAACTGCTTGTGTAATCAATTTTAGATCAGTTCAAAAAACTAATAAATAGATGCGTAAACACAAAAGCTTAAGGATATTATATCTATAATTTCAGTATGTTTTAGTTAATTTTATAAGTGCACAATATAGTCCAGTTGCTTGACGTGTCTCACCCATTAATTACCATTCTTATTTATTTCAGCTTTTGTTATTTTGTTAGTTTTAGTCAGCTATAATAACCTTGGTCTTAATTTTTGCTCATTTCATCCATCACCTATTAATACCTTTTAAAACATGAGGCAAACATGTGATCACTTCAGCATGAAAATGTACACCAAGAGGGTGTACACAATGTGTGTGTGTGTTTTTAGCTTTTAGATGAATATATGAGGTCAACAAATATTGGCAGTAAATTGTCTCCTCCAGCAGGGTCTCAGGTGGGCGAGCTGGGCACACCAGCAGCTGTAACAACTCACCTATTCTCACACATTCTCATCCACCCCGTTTATAAATTTATGTCACATTTTACCCTGTCGGAACTCAAATTTGTCCATGAGCAAGGCATTAATTAGCTACAAAGATATTAAACCTGCTCCCTAACTTGCCGGAAATGATTTCCCCACAGTTTGGATTTATTTTAGCTGCAGGACACCCATCATCACACCAACAAGCAACAACACAGTGATTACCCACTGCTACAAGCTGAGATCAGAGCAGAGCAGCAGAGAATGAGGGAGATGAACAAAAACAGAGATAAATGGGATGAATGTGCCCAGCACTGAATGGACAGATGAAAAGAAGAAAAGAGAAAAAGATGCATGAGTGGAGGAAGGACTAGAGGTGCTTAAATAAAGGATTTGCTCAATAGATAAGGGACGATCACATACAGTTAGAATTGAACCTACTCAAGCATACAGGGATCAAGAAGGAGATTAAAGCCCCGTGTTCCTGACCTAACATTCTGCCAGCCTCTCTATCACTCACACATAATTCTTCCACTTATGTTTTCAGCTCAATGAGACAAGTATTAACTGTATATTTATAAAATGTAGAGATCAATCAGTATTGAACTCTACATTTAGAGTTCAATTTAGAACTTTACAAGATAACCGGAAGAGAACTCTGGGTTATCTTATTACCCAAAGTTTAAGTCATTTAAGTCATTGATTACTTTAAAACAAATAAGCCTGTTAAAAAAGATGTAAGAAAAACAAATGCAAGAAGTAACACAAGACATTATAGAAAGCACAACTTAATGTCTAAATGTAGTAGAGTTAAAGTCAAAAGGTTTACTTAAGGATTAAATCTACTTAAGTACAGTAGAAATACATGAAAAAGTACAATTACATCCCACCACTGCCTGTGATCACAGAGGAAAAACGATAAACATTTAATTTCAGTCTATATCGATAATTGTCATCATTGATAATTATTGATTAGCTTTTTATTTATTTAAAGTATCTGAAATTCTGCCAAACTGTTGGATTTACCTTCCCTTATTTATCCACAGTTTTCGCTCCATGACTTTGCTGTTGCTAGGTAACCAAAGAGTGTGTGAGCTAGTTGATGCCACCAACCTTGCTTAGCTCACTGTGAGAGCTGGAGAAGCTAAAGCCTTTCCTCTGACTACAACTCCCAGAATGCTGTGCACTTCTGGATCTATATATTGAATACCATCAGTTGTATTACCTATTTATATTGATCACGTGTCTATTGTGATAGATCTCATCTATCACAATAGATTTTAGGACTTTGGTCACTTTGGTTACTGTTATGAATCAAGGCTGAGAAAAGTTTAGCTAAATAAAGTGAGCATGCAGATGATGAGTACATGAATCTTAAAATATAGTAGTCTATGAATGTTGCACCAGTGAAATCCTTTTCAATTGTACTTTTGGTCTAATAATGTCGATGGAAGTCGACATTATTAGACCAAAAGTCTAATAATGTCCGGTATGGATTGAGTCCTCCCTATAATTTTGCATACCTTTTTGAAGAGCAGAGAGTCCTGCATGTGCTCTGCGTAGACGGAGGTGAGCCTGTACTGGTTCTCAGTGGTTATGTCTATCTGGTAACCAGTCAGGACGTAGCAGACGGTGCGGAACTCCTGGATCTTCTTTTGAAACACCTCCTTCAGCCTCTGGTTCCTCAGCTCGGAGCTCTCCATCTGCTTACGTAAATCTAGAGCAAAATATAATAATTGATATAAGCCTGCTCTGAATACGTTTCACATATAAAATTTCAGCCGTCTGTGAAAGACATCATCTTTGCAAATATTTAGCATTCTCCACCTATTCTCACTACACTGACGCAGCACTGACAGGCAGATCCAAAACAAAACAAATGCAATGTCCCCATACAAGTACAGCTGCTCACTTTTACTTCTACAACATAAAGTAAAATCAGATCTGGATGCTCATCACAGCAGAAACAGGACCAGGTATCACTTCAACTTGTCCAGCAAATATTCTAATAAATTCAGTTTGTTTCTATAGTAAATAGCTATGATGCTGTAGGCCGAGTAAATTCTGTTAGTTTATTGTCTGGTCATGACAATAAACTAGTTGTACCAGGCTTGTCACCATAGCAAATTTAGCTGGACAATAAATTTCCCCAGTAGTTATTGTGATAAATGACACTATCGTTGTTTTGAGACCATTTTCAAGCAGATATGATAAATTGCCTAACAAAGCAAGTCTGCCGTCTCAAAGATACATAAACTTTAATTTTGTTAAGAAAATACTTAACACTGAAACTGGAAGATACTTTAAGTGTCCGAAATAAAACAAACCAAAAACAACAAATAAAATGGAAAAATAACTACACACAAACACACACACACACACACACGGCAGACACAACTGATTAAGTATCTGTAAACAAAATTGCCTTTCAAAAAATATTAATCATCAGAATGGAAATCATTGAGCTCATTTTAATTTACTGTGGGATTAATTCATTTCTTGCTTATTACAACATCTTATAAAAACATGTTTTTTGCATATTTGTTAAACTGAGGCAGGCAGACAACATGTGAAGAAATCAAGCTCCTCTGCCTCCTCCCAGTGGTTCTACTTCCATCTGCACAAATGTACCACTGCTGGTCAGAAACAACCAATCAGAGCCAGGAGGAGTGTCTCAGTGCTGCTAATCAAACCTGTGTATGTGCTGCTCACACCCTCCCCCTTGCTCTCTGCTCCGACCCAGCTCCTCCTACCATGAATGCTAAGGCTATTTAGCATGGCTAAAATCAGATAAACAGTTTTCCTCTAACGTTGGGTTGTTTCTCCACTGTTAGCCCAGAAAGACTTTTTGCTGCAGCTGCAAGGCTCAACACCTATTCTTTTTATTAACTTCAATCTTATTTACAAATACATATTAAACTAGCAAAAAGTAAAACAGTTTGAGTTCTACAAACAATTATTTTTGCCATGTTTTCATTAAGAGCCAATTCAGTACTAATCAATGACACATTTCCATATTGGGAATCTTACCCAGCACTTCTTTGGATGGGGGTAAGGTGATGCTAAAGCCAGGAGTATGAATGCTGGAGTCTTCTTGTGAGGCCACACCTCCTTCCTGGAAGGAACGTACGAGTTCCCTCAGACGCGTCAGTTCCTCTAGGACCCCCTCCGCTTCCTGCCGACGCTGCTGCTTGGCCTCGGCGGTCGGGTTCAGCTTCAGGTGGATGACGCGGGTTTTGACGGGATCATAGTCTCCCTGAACCAAGCAGAAGAGCAGATAATATCCCAGTCCTTCAATAATCAGGAGTGTTAACTGGACTCGTCCTGATTAGAGTGAAGAACCTTAACGACATTTAAATAAAAGCTTGCAGATGATATTTTAAAACTTAAATCACAAAACCATCAGTTTCTGATAAAATAGTAATTTTCTTGTTTGTTTGTTTTTTTGCATAATATACATGATGAAGTTATAGAGAAACCACCCAATGCTTTAAATAGCAGCTTCAAAGGTTTTAAAATGGTAAAGTTTGTGTTTGAATTCAGCTTGATTAAATAATAAGTGGAAAAGACAATTTCCCTGAAGGAAAATCCCAAGGGAAAGGGAGAGATCAATCGATCTATTAATATAATCTATCTCATCTAAACCGGCAGGCATTTGAGTTTCAGAGGAAATCCAGAGCTGGTTAACATACCATCTGTGTTTGAAACCGATAACAAAAATAATGTGTATAGTCAGCCAATAAGTTGCATGTCTAAAGGAAGGAACACACAGCCAATTCAAATTGCCACCACAACATTTGAAACTACAAGACAAGAACACAAAATTCTACACTTGTTACAATGTCATTTCATATACAACACAGGGACTGATTCTTTGGAAGCAGAAAGACAGCAGCAGGACATGAGAATAATTAGACATCTTGAAGCTAACAGGTCTACAGTCCTCACTTCGGTCATAAAGATACCAGAAAAAAGAAAAGATGTCACAATCCCTTATACTGTATGATGGGAAGCATTACAGTTTGCAGGAACACTTGTTTCTTTAAATATTTTTTAGTAAAATAAATGTAATTAGATGTTTCCATTAGCAATGAGTCGCAAACAGAAAAAAAGAAAACATTTTCACACAAGCCTGTCACTTTAACAAATTTTACTTATTAGCATAAAAATTTAATAATAATGCAAGTACACAATCTCAAAGATCAAGCTAATTTAGGGTGTGCCGTGGTGGCGTAGGGGCTAGCGCGACCCACATTTGGAGGCCTTGAGTCCTAGATGCGGCCGTCGCGGGTTCGACTCCCGGACCCGTCGACATTTACCGCATGTCTTCCCCCCTCTCCTTACCCCATTCCTGTCAGCCCACTGTTAAAAAATAAGGGACACTAGAGCCCGCAAAAACCCCCCTGGTGGGGTAAAAAAAAAAAAAAAAAAAAAAAGATCAAGCTAATTAAAAAATTAAATTAAATTAACTGTGGAGCTGGAAGCCATTTTAAATATTCAGAATATAAAAACCAACAAAACACATATAAAATGGATTGTGAAGTCTCTGTAAATAAACACATTAATCAGACAAGGGAAACAGGTAAAACTGGCGGTTAGAATTTTTGTGAAAAGACGCAGACAGACTACTAGGTGTCAAATGTTTGCAGCATTTTTAGAAATCTTAGCTTTTTAATGAGACTAAAGGACATCTCTACCAATTAGGAAAACCATCTTTTGAGCTGGCCGTTATGTATGTTGTTTGTTGATCAAACACCTCGATGACTGTGGAATGTGCTCAAACATGTAGACAAGCTAGCAACACAACACAAGCATTTGAAAAATGGCAAACTTTTGTAGCTGCTGTTGCTATCGCATCCCTTGAGTTGGGCAGAATACTGACGCTTGTTGCAATCATTTGTCGCTACCCGTATGTCGAGCTAATTATTCTAAGAATGCGAGAAGAGGAGGAGTCAGGAGTCAGTCAGCAGAGCGAAACTTTTGTCACCCAGTTTTCTTGGTAGAAAGAGAACGAACACGACGAAAACAGGCAATTACCGTATCAACCTCATTTTAATTTATCATTTATTTGTTGCAACAGATCTATTTTGACCAAGTGGATTCATTCGAATCTCTGCCAGGATCTGCCATGGAGACTTGAGCTTTAGGGGAGTTAACGGATAAGCAAGAGAAGACTGAGGTTATGTCTGAAAAGCTTAAAGGAAGAGGTCTCCATAGCAGCAACTTGCATGGATGGCTAAGCTTTACGGTCTCCATCTCTGTGTTGCAGTGTTAAAAGCTACATGCAAGACAAAAAACATCCCAGGGGAATAACTGAAATGTGCATTGCAAGATATTTTTAGACAGAATGGGCTGTAATTAATAAAAACCGAATGTTGGGGTGACCTTTGTATCTTGTGACAAGTAATTAGGAAAGCATTTACCACGTCAACAAGACTAATGGTTTTTAGTCATTTACTGCTGAAACTTTCTGTGGTCAAAAAGTCAGACTAACTCTAAAAGGTTCTCGCAGGGTATTTTTAAAAATAATATACAGCAGGGGTTTTCAAAGTGTGGCAGAGCCAACTCACCTCTTCCCCCTCAAGCACCTTTCCTACCACATTATTAGGGTTCCAAGCCCACAGAGGGGGCAGAACAGGCAATGGAAAGGAGACCTGTTTGCCTGCTCCAGGAAACTGCTTGATCTTGAAGGACTGAAATTTACAATTCTTGGTCAAATTAGAGGCTTGGGGACGGGCAGGGCCTTGACTTAGGTTAAATTGTAACCGCAACACCAACAACTGAGTGCAATCCAGTCAATCTGACTCCTCCATCGGAGCACGGAACGCTTTGTAATTGTACAGGTTTTTCCTTATTAGTATTATTACTTTCTGCTAAAACACATTGGGCTGAAGAACCAGAAAATGATGGAAAACATCTAATATGGTAGTCTGGTAGAGAAAGCTAACCACTACTCAGACAAAGGACTAGCAAAAGTCAATGTGTTTTAGCTAATAACTTTTAAACTATAAATCCTACAATCAAAAACCTTGAATTGTGTGAATCCTTGGATGATTCTGCATCAATTTGCTTTTGTGCATCACTAACACAAAAGTTAATTGTCAATCAATCAAGTCTATTTGTATAGTAAATTTCATCAACAAGGCAATTCGAAGTGCTGTGCATGATAAAAACACAAAAATAAAAAGTCATAAAAACAACATCCAGTCACCACTTGAAAAAGGCTCTGACTGTTACTGGCTTATCAGAATCATTAATACACATCAAATATATTGTTTACATATTCAGCACATTTTATGATTACATAAGAAATTGATACATAGATTCTAATAAACGATTAGACATCCCTGCGTAATGATTTTATTTTTTATTTTTTGGACATTTTGGTGATAGGGACGCTGTGGGATTAAAAAGTTTATCTCTGCACAATCATTGGATTAAATTACACCAAACTTGGTACAGATGTTCCAGACAACACCCTCAGGCCACAGCCTGAATATGATTATGAAGTGTGTTGTATGTTGCCTCACATTTGATCAAATCTCAAAGTTGAGTGAGGAAAAATCACTCATCATAAACAAGTAGTGGACAATGTTCTAAATATGACCACTGGGTGGCACTGTTACAAGAAATGTTTGTTTTTTGGATGGATGGATGAAAAGTCTAGATCTGTGTTCTGACTTAAAATGTAAGCATTTAAGCACCAAAGACCTTATAGGGGCATTTTAAAGCACAGTAAAATAACTGTTAACTTCAGTTGTTATAAAAATGCTACATAATCAAATTTGACTTAAAAAATGTTGACTTTGCCTTGGGCTGACTTTAAATGTGACCAACTTTACAGAGCTTGTTTTAAGGACCCTGGGGAGAATGGACAAAGTGGAATGGAAAGGCAATCTAAAACCACTTCATCTTTTCTTTTTTCCCCCTTTTTCTCTGTCTCTCTTTTTTTTTTTAATCAGTCTGCTTTTATAAACTGGGTCACCTGATTTCCTAAATAGCCAGTACAAAATGTCTCAGGATGCATTTAAATGGAGAAACGTGGACTTATGTCATGTTCAAGTAACATAGCACAAAACTAGAACAAAAACATTTTCAGATTGTCTGCTGAGTTGACCTAGACTAATTTTCTCTGCACATATTCTTAAGGGAAGAAAACTCTTCTTGTGTGTTCTACACAAACATCTACCACAATCAATGTTGGTCCTTTGAAAAAGAAGTTTTTCAGACCTCTTCAGAATGTTTGTCAATGAGAGAGTGCAGGGCTTGGAGGCTTCCTTCTAACACCTAGAAGATTTATTGGAGAATATGCTGGCCAGTCGACAAAAACTAATCCTAATCAAAGATTTTCTGCACTGCCTTATCTTTTATGTGGCATGAAAGCTCAAAATCTCCCACAGTGAAAAAGCTGTGCAATCTTTTGGCAGTTTGTAGGTGGCTACTTAAGAACTTTGACCGTGATTGGTATTTGTCGTTTCCAAGCCACAGTTATCACCTCCAATAATCCATTTATGGGTTCCCCCAGAGGCCACGCATGGGAAAGTGGCAGATCATATTACATTCAGAGTAGCAAGTGAGGCTCCAGCAAACTCTTTTTTAATTTGTTTAAAAAGAAATAGCAAGCAGCTTTCTACTGACTCATTCTCTCTTTGTTTTTGTAAAAGTAAGCTCAAACGTTTGATGTAATAAAAGTAATGTCATGCATCTCTGAGAGCCGCATCCACAGCAGAGGCAAATTAAAAAACTTAACAAAAAACCCACCACAATCTAACTTAAGCCTCTTCAAATAGTTCCAGTACTTATGTTTGTGCCTCATTATATGATGATTTTATAGGGGCATTTTATAGCACAGTCAAGTAACTATGTTAACTTCAGTTGTTATAAAAATGCTACATAATCAAATTTGACTTTAAAAAGTTTTGACTTTGTAATTTAAGGTCTTGAAATATGGCCTCTGTCTCTTTAAGAAACTCCTCCTTTTTCTGAAACTCTGTTTCCAGGAAGTCATTATAACATGGCTCCTCTATTAACCCTTTAACAAAGTGTTTACCAACATTTCACTGAGAAGTAGCTCCTATAATGAGCTCAGCAGTTCCACCAGGTGTTTGCTAATAGATGCTGACTAGTCTGAAGGAGCTGAGTGGGGGAGCTCAGCTCCTTCAAATCCAGCTCCACGATTACTGCACACCTGTCCATCCAAAGTCAGAAAGCCCAACCTGTCTGTCCACGAAACAAGACGTGTCCATGCCGACCAAAGAGCTGCACCGAGCTGACCGGCAAGCCTTTCCTCACACACTATTATTTCCAAATTATGATGCCCGTTCGTGCACCTCTGAATTTTTGCAACATTTAGCACTTTTTAAACAGAAACACACAATTTTTGTGATAAAAAAAAGAAAGAAAATTGACTTCCCCTGCATTCCTACCACCAGGATTAGCAGATTTTCTAGGGGAAATCCTGCTTATCAATAAATTCTGGTACAGAATCACAATAATGTTTAACTAAACAACAGTTTCAGAATTTGCACATTGATGCAACCAGTTTAATGCCTGTTTATTTCAAATAGAATTACAGTTTGAATCTCTTGACACCTCTTGGTTTAATGTCTGCATTATGTATTGTTTAGAGTTCTTCAAGGTGCATCTGGGAAGAGAGTCCCCTGTCTTGTTTTAAGGTCATGTTGAGATAGATTTTAAGTTTTCAAAGATAAAATATGACTAAATTTGGTTCCAATTGCCATCAGGTATCCTTATATGATCAATAATAGAAAATCTCTCAGCTACAGTGCTTGACAATTACAATACCAAGGTATTTACTAGGCATTGTGCTGCCTTAAATATTCATTCTTTGCTGAACATTTAATGGCTTAAGTGGGTTTTTGCTAATGCTGAAATGTTTAATGCCTTTGTACCTTGACAAATTACTGTACTACCTGAGCAATTTTAATGAATAAAAGCAATTTTATGACATATTTCATGACAAAGAGAGATAGAGAGATTGATAATGGTATATAGACAGAGTCAATTTAGGGTTAGGCTAGAGCAATCTGTGATAGTCGGTGTAACGAAAGTTCTCATTGTGAGGTTTTTGAGGCATTCACTTCAGAATGTCACTCACTCATGCCCATTCAGTCATTGATTTCCACCCTCCAACGCCTCACCAGCCAGTCACTCATCTCTCCACGCAGACTGATGAGCAGCTCTCTCTCACTGGGGGAGTCAAAAAAATTAACTCCTATGAATTGACCCGATCCATTGACTGAGTAACCTTGAAATGTGCAGAAATTCACCCCTTCGGTCAGTCGGCCGCTGCCTTAAAGGTAGCGGTCATGCTTGAAGAGATATGGATTTCATTTACTCCTTGGCTAAATAGAGCCAACACGCTCAGCCACACAGATTTCATTAAAGTGCCTTGGCAGGCTTAGTTTGGCGCAGTTTAAGTCAGAGGGAGTTACAGAACCTGAGATGACACATGAATATAAGCAATATGTGGAGGCAGGGAGGCGAAAGGGGGACCCCAAAATAAAAACAGCCACAGGCAAAGACAAAAGGTTATTAAATAATTTTGTTAGATTAAAATAGTTCAATTAAATGTCTGCATTTGTGTCAGCAGTGTTGATCCCACTACCTGTCAGCAATAATATAATTTTATCACATTTTAGGGCAGTATTATGTAAAATCGACTCGTACCTCATGTTCTAAAGTTATTCCCTCATTAAAAACATACACGTGTTGCCTTGATTCTTTCATGTAATTTTGAGAAATTCTTCAACCTCCTCTGGCAACCATTGTCATCTGTGTAAAATACCTAGATGGACCTAGTTCCGTCTTCAAGACGCAGCTCTTCCTCAGAGCTGCAGCTGCCAAGTTTTTGCTTCATTGAACACCCATACCCCGCAACTTCCCCACTCAGCTCCTTCAGACTAGCCAGGAGCAATTAGCAAAGACCTGGTGGAACTGTAGGTCCTCCGAGTTCATTATAGGAGCTACTTCTCAGTGCAACGCTGGTAAAAACTTTGTTAAAGGGTTAGTAGAGGATCGCTGTTGTGATGACTTTTTGAACACAAAGTCACAGAAAAAGGAGGAGCTTTTAAAGAAACAGAGGCTACATTTCAAGGCGTTAAAGTAGGAAGTAAAATATATTTTAAGTCAGGGTTCCCCCAGTGTTTTGTAAGCCAGGCAAGTGTTTTTAAAATGGTTGCATTTTTTAAGCCTTTATTGTTGGTGTTCTGGTGTCAATTTTCCAATAACACATAATTATCAAGTGGTATTTTCAAATTTCCTGTCAACTTTAAACATTTTTTAACTGAAAAACACAAAGGGCCGCTGGATGAATGACTGCCCAAGCACCCAACCACTGGGATTAGCAAGTTTTCTGGGGGAAACCTTGTAGGTCATATTTGATATATAGCATTTGTATGCTATATATGTAGTATTTTTAACTGAAGCTAACATAGTTGCTTGATTGTGCTATAAATTGGCACTATCTGCCTGGAAAACACATAATACTGCCCCTTTCATAACTAAACAGCTAAATGTATTCACCCCTGTCCAAATCTGTGTCCACTGTAATCCTTTCATCCAATAAAAGAATGGGTTTTAATCCACCTTTGGCTCTGCAGCTACTTAACTGGACGCTGTTGGAATGACACCTGGGTCCAATTGTGCTTGAAAAAAGTGTCAGATATGAAATATATTTTCATGCATCAATCCACGGCAGCTTACAGGGCAGGCCGCTATCCTTGGGGTTATTAAATTTGTTCCTTTGTGCCAGACGAGTGAATCCATTACAAAAGCCAGTTGGAGGGATGTTTGCTGCCTACCTGCAGGTTGTGTCTCTCCAGTCTCATCTCCAGAATGTTATTCTGCTCTTCCAAACGCTGTCGATCTTTCTCTAACTCTTCGATTTTTTGCCTGGAAATTGCAATTAAAACCAAAATAATTACCTTTACAGAAAATGTGTGTGAGGACAGGGTCTGTTAATAAACCATCATCAGAGCAACCATGGTTTTTATGACTTAAAATTTCAGATTTTATATTAATCGGGATTTCTTAAGATTTCAGTAAAAAATAAAAAAATAAACAATATATATTTAAAAGGCGAAGTATTATGTAAAAATCAAAATGTTTGTGCTTTACATCATCTTATTTTATTCCCTCATCAAAAACATACCTGAAGTTTCTGTAGACAGAAAGATGTCTTTCAAGCACATATTTCTCTTAATGTTGACGATTACGCCTTTTAGCAACTCAAAACTCAGAAATAAATCATAGCTTATTACTGAAGAAGGTGACTTTTTAGACAGCTACAGCCAATAATGTTGATTGGAATGAAAAATGTGTTGTGAAAAATTACGCAAAACAAGGATAATCATGGTGTTGGCTCAATGCATTTTATCGAGTTGATTAAGCCAGGTCTAAAACTTAGATAATTAAAGTGAACACCCTTTTTGAAATCCTGCAGACACCCTGAGTAATTACAACTAGTCGTACAAATTTAATACCTTAGTATGTTGACCTCTTCTTTGTTCACTGAAGAGATGCAGTCAGCTGAAGAAGCCACTTGCATCTTTACAGTCTCCAACTCAAGCTCCAGCTAGAACAGACAAGAGAAAAAATAAAATGATCTTAGTTCACCAACATTACACCAATGGGCTGTAGGCCCGGCAGAAACCTTCAGCCTGCAGACAAATCCCTGTGAAGTCACATTGCAAAGTGACTCCACAGCCCCATCCAGCTCTCCGTTGGAGGAAAAAACTGCTCACAGATGACAACTATCATTGGTTTTAGCTGTGAAATAATTATCAACATAATGCGCTAAATCTTAAAAGTACAGCTGATAAATAAAAGAAAAAGGGACAAGATGCTTTGCTATTAATTGTGAACATACAACTAGATAAGGTACAAAGGTATCACATTTCACAGGTCAGGAAAAGTTTTATTTACAAAAAAACGAAAGGGTCAGGGAAGTACGTCATTTATGCTAGCTTGACTTTGACAATATTAGATGGAGATGTGCTGCGGAATTTGGTGTGTTTTGGTTCAGTAAAAAAAAAGAAAGAAAAAGATGACCCTCAAACACTGACTCTGACAGATCATTTAAATTAGCTAATCAACCGCCACTGTGTTCGGACGACTACTTATTGATAATCGCAAAGTAAACATCAAGAAACGTGATTCTTTAACAGACTGATTGTTCTGTGCTTTGCGTGAGAAATATTTGTTGGTGTTGGATCTTGACACACTGGTGGAGCTGTTGTCAGTTCATTGCCATGGCAACAGACCTGTGCATAGCGTAGCACACACAGAGAGCAAGAAAAATGAAGAATAGGAGTGATTTAGAGTTGTTCTTTGCTGATTTTTCTGGGCCGCCCAAGCAGAAAAAACAATAATTAAATTAAGGATACCTACATTTCCAGGTTTCATTTTGTTAGCAGAATTGTTCTACCACGGCAGTGCAGCTATGGGTAGGCATGTAAAAGGGCTATCGGGAAAACTGTGAAGTCTAGTGCATACTTACCTTTTGCAGCTGCAGTTTGAGCATCCCTATCTCCTCTTGTGCCTTACTGAGCTGTGCCTGAATTGGAAAAAAAGAGAAGCAAGTGTTTCTAACACAAAAAGTGAAAATTTACCTATTTTAACGCAGGGTTTCCCTCAGGGTATTATAAGCACTCCACTTACCCAATGCCAGTATAGGCATCATTTATTTACTTTAAATAGGTTATTTAACCCTTAAGGAAAGTTTAGCAAAGACAGATTTATAGATGACTTATTGAATTGGATGTGAAGCCTGGGCCTGGCGCGCCAGCACAAATTAATATAATGCGGTTCTGAAAAGCCACTAAAAATGTCTTTTCAGAAGCCTGTATCGGCATTTATATGATTTCTCTGTGAAGGAGAATACTGCAGCAACGTAGACACCAAAAATAAAAGCCTGAGTACTTGCTTAGGTCACTCAACGCAAACCTTCAAATCTTAAAACTGTCAAAGAATGTCAAGCATAAGAAATATGCAAAGAGAAAAAAGAAGAAGAAATAAGTTAAAGACAGTCGTCACACACCTCCATCTCTGCATTGTGGTTTTGTGTCCTCTGCAGAACATCTTCTGCCTCTTTGACTCGTTTACTGAGTTGAGGAGAATACTCGTTTGACGCCAGCTCACTGTCGTAAGACTCCAGTATAGCACGCATGCCATCACGTTCCTGGAACACAAACATTCAAGCAGTCATGCAGCAGCAAGTTTAAAGCCAGGAAGAGTCATTGCTCTCTGAGTGAGATCGTCTTTAAGGAGTGTTTATGCAATGCGAATAGCGGCAGCAGCGATTAGCAAACAACTGGTGGAAATATGCAACTGCTGAATTTTTCACACAAACTACTTCTGAGTCCAACGCTCCTAAGAACGCTTGTAAATGGCATCATGGAGGAGCATTGTTGTGATGAAGTGCTGAATTGGGATTGTCAGAAAGGTTAGCAGGTTCTTAAAGAGACAGGAGTTAATGTCATGGTGTCAGATACAGCTGTGATACCAAGTCAAATTTCTTTGAAGTTGTTTTTGATATTCACAGCATTTTCATTACAAGTGAAGGAAAAAATGACTAAATTGTGCTTTCAAATGGGACCATGTGCCTTGGAATATGCATAATACCGTCACTTTAAAAGATAGAAATTTAAGTGGAGCCACAATGACATCTTCAGGCGCTCTGCTCTGAAATTCAAACCTTGATTTTCATGCAGTTTGTAAAAAGGTTTCAAGCTAATTTCTTTTTTACTTTCTGGATGCGTAGGTCGCACGATAGCAGCAGACAAACTCCAATTAAATAAAGCACAAAAACTTACTGAATAATTTTATTTTAGATCTCAAGTAAACAGACAAATCCCGCACAGATTGCTAGAGAAAAGAAATGTTTTATAACAATGTAAATGAATGTTATGCATATGGAACGTGCTAACACAATCCAAGCGCTCAAGGAAATGTGCAAGAGGGAATAGAAAACTAAACATCACTAGGAACACAAGTAAAAACCAGACAGAACAAATACGTTTGGAGGTCAACGTTTGCTCCAAATACCAACCAGGAGGGCTTCCAGCTGTTTGTCTATTAACCTGAAGAAAATTCAATTTATCACTGTTCTGTGATAAAATGAAAAATTTAATTTAAAAACAAACATGGCGCGAGAGAACAGAGTGATAAAACCTATTGCTGTTTTCGCCATCTATTGTTGAAAATTGCTTTTTTGTCAGCCTCATCTGGTGGCTAAAGATTTCTGTGCCCTAATAGGTCAGTCAGTCGTCCCCCAGTTACATACTGTAGGTGATGGTAAGTGCAAGTATTTAGTGGGTGAAGCTTTAAGGTACAGATAAAAAAAAAAGATAAAAATCAGTTATTTGAAACTGAAAGAAATGCTGGACTTGTGGGCGAACCATTAAAAAGCTTTATGCTCGTGACTCGGAGGCCAAGCGATGAACCTTCCATCAAACAGACGGACAATTACGTTCATGTCGTCACGTTCCATCATAAAGATCAGCACATTTCCTTTAATTGAAGGGACAGCGTTAAGTAAAATAGACGTTTTTGAGCCTTGCAATCCTTGTTATCCTTATCAAAAACAGTTTATTGGGGCCTGCCATAGAAATGTATGGCAGGCACCTATTGTTCTTCACCTAAAAATAACTGCCGCTTCCTATTACCGTTAATTACCAGCGGCCCTTACCGCTGCGTGCCCCCTCACAATATATATATCAAAATGTGCGGCTCGATCCCGTGAGGGGAGCTATTACTTTTGTTGGCATTTCGAGTAACTGTGGCGACATAATTAACAAAAAACGAGTAAAATTCAAGTCAAAAC
>CAEFZX010032082.1:0-30223 GCA_903066825.1 Alfaro cultratus
GTTGGTCGTTCAGGACTCGATTAGTTTTGTCTGGTCGGGGGTGGGGGGAGCGCAGCGCTTCTGCTCCTGCATTAAAAAGACTGGAGACGGAAACAACAACATCGTGTCCGTGTCTTTATTGCTCCTCTACAGGGGCGTAACATCTGCACTATAACTTTTTCATTACAAAAAGTTATATATAACATGTTAACAGGTTTTCCATCTTCTAACCAATAAACGGAGCCACTGCAGAATATTTCATGTTCCGATACATTTTATTTTTAGTTATTAATAAGAGGAAGGTAGCATAGGCCACCTGCTTGCTCTCTAACCATTTTACTTCAAACTTGTCTGCTACTTCTCTCCATTTCATATGACGCTACGCCTGCATCTTGCCCTCCTGAATCGCAACCACTGAATATGGCGACGCTGCTGGCCTGCCTAAAAATATCCCTGCATAAGCCAAAGGTGCTGCTGTACTAACAAGTCATTGTGGTTGTCATACCTGGCCGATGACATGCTGATGTGGGCCCTGAATCAAAAGCGGGTTAATGGCTCTAATAGCAACCTTTGCGTTACATAAAAGGGCAGAGGTGAGGCTGTGCTGCCCTGCAGCGCAATTTATCAGATCAGCGACGGGGAAAGAGGGGGAGGGAGCCGGACTGAGAGATGAAGGAGAGGAAGACATGAAACAAAAGGTCACGGTTGGAATAATACCTTTAATGTCATTCAGTTAAAGGGGCAATTCAACCTCTTTCTTCAGATCACATGCTCCTCTTTTATGTGAGCAGCTCCATTGTCCACCACAATAAAACCCCTCCAGATTATAAGCCCAGAGGACAAATGGTGCTTCCTTACATCTGTGCTTGAATCTGTAAGACTAATTTCCTCAGCATACGTTTAGATCATCTTTGCTGGCAGGTGTTCAGAGAGGCGTCCAGCTCTCCATCCTGCAGTGACTCAGCCTTGTCTGGTTTGTTTGTTGTTATAAATGCAGCAGTGTTGCTCCAGAGCAGGTGGCAGCAGGTCCTGATAGAATTACTGCACCTCATAGTGATGGCATTATGTGCCTTCCCTAACCGTGTTGCATAACCACAATTATTCAGACACAGAGGGAGAGGAGGGCGTTATTATTTGTTGGTTCAAGATGCCTGCAGACGTTTAAATGGGGGGGAATACTTTAGCCTTATTTAATGACCACAAAGCTTTAAGTGCTGGGATAGTCCCTCAATATCATTCCAATATAAAAACACCTCATTTGCAAAAACTGAATTGGAGTTATGTCCAATTTTTCCAAGGATTTTTTTGATGATCTCTTTAATGAAAAAAATAATTATTGGATTATTGTATCCAATAAATATCCCAGCAGCCTTTGGGTTAATTATTGGATACATTTTACGAAAAACAACTCAGAAACCCTAGATAATATTATTATGTAGTTAATTTTCTTTTGGAGCGCTTAAAGTTATTCAGTTCAATAAATGTTAATTATTTTTGTGGAGAAATGTTACTGAAACAGCTCCCTAAGGAATCTTTCATTGTTTTAAAGCAACGTGCAAAGCTTCAGTAAGACGTTTATGGACTCTTATAAGAGAAATATTTCCCATTGTTGTTATGGAATGTAAGGATGCATTTGAATTGGAAATCCTTCAGGATTGGTTGATTATACAACACATTCGCTGATTCACTGATCACTAAAAGTTAAAAGAGTTTGAATTTATCGTGGATCATTATTCCTGATATGGTCAAAATAACACATAGAGACTCAAATGCAGTCATTTAATAAAGTAGAATAATACTGAAACGTTATTTAATTGAAGTCACTCAGTTCACTAAGTGAAACACATTGTATCGATTAATATAGCGCAATTTGATATTTCCAAGCCTTGATTTCTGGTCATGTTGATGACAGTCCATGGTGAATTAATGTATATTTCAGAGTGGCGCTTAACAGAAACAACATTTTAAACTTTTCCATATGTAAATCTGATATGATGTACATGAATCTGTTACAAGCCACAGATCATTATGGGTAATAAGCACCCAGCTTTTCTCTGATTAATGATGAGTAATATGACAGCCCAGCGTAGAAGTCTTGATGATGCCTGTGGGAGTTCTTGTTCTGCTCAGCAGTTCCCATGAGTTTGATTACAACCCTGATTGTGTTGCTGTTGTGGATGGAAACACGAAGCCATACGTTTTAATTGATATGAAAATAACCATCTGGGAGAAATGCGACATAGGTAATGAATCTCCCAAAACCTACAGTGTATAAAATGATCTGCACCTCTAATTTACTTATATTACTTTCTGTGTTTTTCTTCCCAAGGTATAGATTGTCTTGATCAGCATGTCTCCAGATTTTTAAAATGCCTTATTCTACGGACGTTGGCTACTCTTTTACTAATCTACATCAGTTCCCTGCTCAGCATCACAACAGCAGCTACCATTATTGTGGAGTTAAATCAGAGGTGACAATGAAAAGCAATGTTTCATTCCAAATGATAATCTACATCAAGTAAACAGTGTCTAAAAGTCAGACTTTTAAGAAATAGAAAAAAGGGGCAGGATCAGGTTAAAAAAATTACAGCTGTTCCACTGCAGCTAAAATTTTCTACAATGCAATAAAGAAGTTTTCAAAAATGTCATCATGGGACCCCCTGCAGGA
This sequence comes from Alfaro cultratus, assembly GCA_903066825.1. Classification (NCBI taxonomy): domain Eukaryota; kingdom Metazoa; phylum Chordata; class Actinopteri; order Cyprinodontiformes; family Poeciliidae; genus Alfaro; species Alfaro cultratus. Next base: position 2,648 of record CAEFZX010032082.1, read on the forward strand.
TTTTGCTACCGTTGTTGTAAGAGTTCATGCTTGCCTCAGACAGAGAGAGGAAAAGTTTATCTCTCATGGGAAATAAGGAATGTTTGATCTCTATGGAAAACTCAAAGTCCAACCTGAAGTTTGGCAGGGAGACTGTAGACCAAGAACTTTTGAAAAGCCGTTTTGTGGTCGAATGAGTTTAAAATTAAAGTAGGTGGACTCAAGAAAAAGACGATATGTTCTGCATACAAAATCTTTGGAAAAGAACTTCAACGAGCTGTGAAGCATGGAGGTGGAAGTGTCATGGTTTGGGGTTGCTCTACTGCAGCAGGATCTGGTCACATTTTCTCTCTTCTCAGAGAAAATGTGACATCATCTGTAAGAATTAAGCAAACTCTGCATGCAGAAAAGCATTAGTTTGGAACACACTGAACACAATGAGGTTTGACGTTGTTCTCACATGACTGATAAGAAGAAGCATATTTATGCTAAAACGCTTTTGGTTTGTGTAAAACTGCCATTTGAACGCATTACTTCTCTGGGTATAACTTGTATTTCTTTTCTGGTTTTCCCCAATCAGCAAAGAAAAATATTTAAAACAATATTTACTGTATTCCCCCTAAGTTGATCTAAGTTTATTTTAAACAAAGACGTGGAAAATCAGACTTCTACAAACACTTCACACTCAGTCGGGCCAAAGCAGGTAGGCTGCCTGTGTGTGTGTGTGTGCCTGCGTCTCTGTGTGTGTGTGTGTCTGTATTTTCTGTACAGTAGTAGAGAAGTGAGTAGGTCACCATGACAACAGCAGTCCCTGGAGCATGCTGTCAGCAGAGTGACATCACTGGCCTTTGCAGGGTTTGTGCGTGTGTTAGTGTTGGGTGGCACTGCCTCGTCCTGCAGAAGCTGCCGGAGCACGCTGCAAGAAAAATAAACTAAAAAAAATACAGAGAAAAGGCAGACAAATGAGGAAGAAGATGGATAGAGAAATCAAACATGACATTGTTTTATTTTCTCACTCATATCAGTTTTTAGGGCTGTTTGCGAGATGTGCTATGTTAGTGCTGCTCTTTCCTCTGAAATAACCAAGAGGTATTTGATAACTGCGCTGTTCAACAGTCGTTAAATGATTGGGAAACAAATCACTTAATTCTTCTGATTTTAGAAGAATTAATTCTAGCCCACTTGTCTTGTTGAAGAGCTTCATAAATAAATGTGGATGTTGATACATTTTCTCAGAGCTTTTTTGTTTTGATTGCCTTTTACACAACTTGTTTAGTACTCTTTTGTGCAGGTCCTTCACTCTCTACAAAACAATATTCAGTATTAGTTAACGTATTGTTGTGTCATTTCGTATTGTAATATGTTCTCTGCTAATTCATAAATGTTAATGCTATTAATAAAATCACATTTTCTTAAAGATCAAACACTTAATTACCACTTAGGGTGGTTTCAGCACGTGCAACTTCTCCTGACACCCAACATTATCCATTGGAAGAGGCCTAGAAAACCAGTGTGACCCCTTGGTTAGCAATCTGTCTTCTCTGGCCTGTGCCCAGTCTCCATGGTAACCAGCTGTTGTACTGACAAATGGATGATGTTAACCTTGAGTATTTTCATTATTGCTTTGCATTTTAATTCACAACATCAGGTTTAAGATGTAACAGCTGACCCAAAGTTTTTTTTTTCTTTTCTTTTTTTTTTTTTGTCATCTGGATGGAAGCTGGTTTGCTGCCACAGCACTGTTAGTGCAACCAGTTGGCTTCAGAGATGTTGCTATGGAAAAGGTCTCTTAATGCAAGGGAGTGTGCTCCATCTATTATCCAAGGGATGAGCATCGATTAGCAAACGGATCTGTGGTCTTATATAATTACATTATCTTTATCTCATGAAAGAAACTCACATTCTAAAGTGAAGAACCATAACTGGAGCAGGAAATCACGCTGCACACATCTGTCCAACAATTCAAACCTTGCCAATTTTGTTTCTTATCTATGCTGTCTTTTTTGTGATATTTGTAAAGAATTTTTTATTGTAATGTATAGTGTGGACCCCAAGAGTCTCTACCACAGCAGAGGCTAATAGGAATAAGTTTAGATTTCTTTCGCCATTGGATTTTGTTGTTTCTGTCAATTATATATATATATATATATATATATATATATATATATATATATATTTGTATCAATTTTGTTTCTTTTTTGATCAAATTTGTGACACTTGGTTGTCACTCTTTGGTTGTAATACTCTTTATTAATCCAAATCTAGTCATTTTGTATGTTTTAAAGTAAGTTTTTATTTTTCTTTTGAATTATTTTGTGTTTTATCTTGACACCACCAACAAATGAAAACAGTCTTACAGTAACATTGACTAGCATGGAAACAAAGCAGACTACTAGCGTTCACGTGCCGTTTTCCTGTCATTTATCCAGGCAGACAGTATTGATTCTGGCTGGAAGGGAAATTGTCTGAGGCAGACATATAGATGAATTTCCCAACAATTCTCGAGGTCACAAGACTGTCGTTTATCACCGACATCAGATTTGTCAATTACTGCCATGTAAAGAGCTCCCTGCTGCTGCCTTTTACTAAAAAAAAATGCATAAGTTCAGAAGTCGGGGTATGGAATAAAATATTAGATTTGAAAATTTGACCTTAATTTATCACTTCATAACAAGGCAGATTCCCAAAATGTGCCATCGCGATCTGTTGTTTTTTGCTCATGTAAATTAGAAAAATGTATTTATTAAGTGTGATTTTTCTTGTGTGCTTTCTTTTGTTTAAAAATTAGGCAAAACTCACACACTCTGTCCTGATTAAAGCACCACTTATCATATTCACTTTGTACATCACCTGCAAATAGTTTTTTAATGACAAAACTAAAAACAGACAAAAACATCGTGGGGAACGCAGGGAGCCAGAGCAGAGCAAAAACAGGAAGCAAGAACAAAAAGCAAGGAGAGTCTCATCAGGGAAGAAACCATGGATATGAGTGAATTTAACAGGAGGAACCAGGAAGGAGTGTGAACAAGGGAGCAGCGTTTGATACTGTGAGGGTGAATCACTAAGAAAGGGCTGAACTAAAATAAGTAAAACAGACCCAAAACCAACTCAAACAACCCAAGATCCTGACAGTTTTGTTGAACCTCTGCCTGTTTTTTACCTGCATGGATGTTCTTTGTTACCACCATCCCCCTTTTTGTGACACTCAGTGTATTTCCTTTCTTGGGAAAGGAAATAATAGAGCAACTGTAGCTGTTTTGTAGATATATTTGTTGTGTTTATGTTTCTACAGATTATTTTACACTTCATTATGGAGGTTTTTCATCTTAAACAGCATTTTGTGGCTTGAGCTTATTTTCTCTCCTTGTAGAAATCCTTTTTATTCCCTTATAAAGTTGTGCTATTTTTTCATAAATCAAAAGGAGAATATGAAGTGACACCTCATATCCCACATCTGTCAAGCGGTGAACTTTTAGGTTTACTTTCTGTAAAGGTTGCAAAGGATTTTTTGCCATATGAGTTTTTCATGGCACACTTCATCATGACTTTTTTCTGTTTCTTCACATTAGTGCTCAGTTTTGAGTATAAAATATGCACAGCTGCATTTAGCCTGATAAGGCCAAGACTGACAGTCTGCACTTGCTGATATATATCTGTTCTGATTGACGGGTACTTTCCAGGGATTGGTTGTTGATGCTGTCTGCTGTTACCAAAGAGAAAATCCGTCAGATGATTAAAGAAAAGACAGCTGTGTTGAAGAGAGGAAGTCTTTAAACGCTGTGGGTCACAGTGTTTAATTCTGCCGCGAGTACAGAAGGAAGCAACAAACAAAACCCCTCACTGCAGCGAAGGCTGTCTTTCCCAGTAGTTGACCTGCTTTAACCTTGAACTCACTTTGAGTTTTATACCCTGAAATGCCATCCAGTGATGTTGGTAATACAGCAACTCAACACTGGTGAACCCTGTTATGGAGCCATTTCAGCTTATTCTAGAAACTCGTCTCCTGCTCAACCGAAAGTAGCAGGATGCAAGTCAGTCATGGAACATTGCAGGCAGATTACCCATCCTAGGAAGAACCATTATTGTGTACAACAGGGTTGGATTGTGGAGAAGCTTACCGGGATGCAGTAGTCAGCGCTCATTGTTCATGTGAGAGAGATGTGCTATTCATAGGAAGTCCCTTTATCGAACAAACGAGCCTCATTTTGGAAGAAAACAACAATCTGCAAGGACATAAGGCTCACACAGAGTAACTGTGCTCTAAAGCGAAGCCTTTTATGTGATTTTCTTTTCTCTTGTTTTTTTTGTTGTTTTTTTATAGAAAAATGAGTAGTTGCTTTTCTAAGGAGACAGGTATGGACAGAAATATATAAAAAAAATAATAATCTAATTTTATTGATATCCTTCCAGAATTGCTTTTGAGCTTTTTGCTTTGATATGCGATAAAATATGCATACCACAAATGGTGGTTTGTGCGGTTTGGAGGAAAATTGAGTCACTTAGTGAGCTCATGACGGCTTGCTTGAAACAACAAAGGTTAAATAAACTGCTGAACTAAAATAGCCTGGCTGTAGATGAGACGGTGTTTGCAGAGGAGGTGCTGCTGCTCTTTTGATCTTTCTGGGTTATGTTAGCTTGGCCAAACTTCAGTGCAGTCTTTTGTTCATGAACTAACATCTGCTGACTGGAATTACTAGAATGAATTTGCTTCTGACTGATTTACATTAGTGAAATTTGTTCCCATTCTTGTGTTAAAAGCAGAAGAATCGATACTAATAATAATAGATGACTGTGAGACAAAGAATTACCAGTCTTTTTAATTTGGTACACATGGCCACTTTACTTGGTGACATCCTCGTCACACTGTTGATATCAGCTTTTGCTGGAATGGCACTGGAAGACAGCATATGGCGGGAAAATACTGCCTTACAAGCTGCAACCAGAAAATACTGTGGCAACATGCCACAAGTTTAGTGGGAGATTTACAAGATTTACTGGAAGTATCAAAATATTTCACAGCAAGAGTACCACTGTTTGCATCTGCTGCAGAATTAACCCAACCGCAACTCAAATTTTGCAGCAATTATCCAACAATATTGCTGCTCAGTCTCACACATGATTATGCAGAGGCTTTAATTACCTCAACATAAAAGCCGAAAAGTAAAAGAGAAGATGACGGCATCATCTGCTCTCTAAGCTACTCAGGTAACAATGCTAATCCTTCCATGTGAAAAAAGAGGGATGGTGAAATAAACGTGCTACTCACATGAACTAACAATGTAAGATAATCAATGTAAAATCCACATCCTTGCTTCCAATGCGTATGCTGTATTCAGAACACATATTTCCAAGATGTCACAGGACTGGAGCAATGCAACTTTACCTTAGTGCTTTAAGGTCGTGCCTACACAAACACAGATATGCAAAATTGAAACTGTGACCTGACTTTATTCACATCCGTCTTGTTTTTGGAATACTTCTTTATATAAAACTATATCATAAATCAGACATAAGGTGTAGAAGTATACAAGAAAAAATTACATTACACCCAAACAGTCGTACATGTGGTACTTGCAATACAATAACCTACCAAAATCTTTCGAAATTGGAATATTACACACGCTGGCGAATTGCTGATGATTGAGATGTGAGATGTGGTGCAGCTTTGACATCTGGTCTAGGACGATCTCTGCTCTTTCTTATTTTGAAAAGTGGCTAAGGCAAATTAATCTCTGTCTCACGTCACAGATGTAGCTCAGTGAAATGTAAAGTCAGGGTTAACTAAATACTAGTTAAACCTGAATAGTTAAGGAGAATTTTAAGAACTGCTTCATTTGAAATTTATGTTACAGGAATTGTTAGTGGTGGATTTCCTTGTTGAAAAGGCAGAAAACTTAACGTTGCCTTCAACCTGGAAATATAGTTACATTGAAAGTTGTAAAGACATCCACATAAATACATTAATTATTTGTGGTAGGCAGAATTGCTTAGCAAGAACTTTGTTTTACTCTATATGCTTAGGAATCATCTTGAATGATTTCACTAGCCTGCAACTTTTATGTGTTGACATTAGGAAATCATCCCTCCCAACAGGCCCCATTTTTTCTTTTGCAGATGTAACATAATAGAGGTCTGCTTTCAAACCTAAAATGGCCTTTTATTCGCATTAGAAGAAAAATGCAAAATCAGAATACATTGTCTGAGTTTCATCTTTGCTTTGAATGGTTAACAGGTGAGCTTTATATTTGTGTTCAGCTCATCTTGGTGGAACTGAAATGTGAAATCTGTGAATGCAAGAATCTTTAGAAGGATTTGTATGCTGTACATTGAGTTGAGATATTCTTGAATGAATGTGTACTCCTCCTAGGATGCAAACATGAGAGCAAGTCAATTACTGACATCCTCCGTATTGATTTCCTCACTTTCTCCAGGGCCACAGGAAATCGTGATGTTTCATGGATGCCCCCTTCGGAGGTTGTTGGAGTCCTCGCAATCATAGACCTGACATCAAGCGAACGGTTTTCATCATGGCAACAAGCTACCTTCAGCCTGTCCTTCTTGAGCCCTCCTGTGGAGGGTGTAGTAACTGAGGGAGGGGTAGTGAGTCTGAGAAAAGCCTCCACCTGCAGATGAAAATCATTCAAACCATGTAGTGTTCCTTTCTCCAAAGAGGGGGGAGGGTGTAAGCTGGATTGTGATTGCTTGTTTTTTTTTTTCCTCGTTTCTGTTCATGTAATCGCTGGGACAGATTTGTTGCTCGATTGCTGAGTGTATGTGGGTGTGGGCAGAGAGCGTGAAGAGAGCAGACAGCGAAAGAGAGGAAAAAAAAGAGTGAACGAACAGAGAAAGAAGGGAAGAGATGGTCCTCCACACCACCCCTTACTCCAGTGCCTGTTTGCACTTCCTGGATGGGCTGTCGTGGAGCCTGGTGTTCCCCTGCTACTGGCTCCTGGACCGGCTCCTGGCCTCCTGCGTGGCCACTTCCCTGGAGAAGCGCCAGCGATCCCAAGACCCCTGCTCCTTCCTCACCCTGTGTGTCCTGATTGCTGCACCCCTTTATCTGCTGCTCCTCCTCGCATCCCTGCCCTTTGCTCTGCTGGGCTTCATCATTTGGGCTCCCCTGCAGGCTGTTCGCCAGCCATACCTGTACACATATCGAAGGTGAGTGTTGATTCAGCAAATTTTTTGCACTATTAAGGAGAAATGTTGTCTCAGAGAAAACATGATTGCTTTGTGGAAAAATCTTTTTTGGTTTGTTTTGTTTTTTGTTCAATCATGGCAACAATTGAGTAGCAAACTGCAGCAACACAAAGGCACAATTTATTTTGTTATCTTTAAACAGTCTCTTAGAAAACACCAAATATGACAAAGTTTTGCTGGCAAGATGTTAACATTTCACCTATTTTTGAAGGGATCTAATAATCCACATGTAGGTTTACTTCAAGTCAAATTCTTTCAAATTTCTGCTGACCCTCGTATTCTTAACATTTTTCTCCCTCAGCAAAAAGAAAGCAGCTGATTTCCAAAATGTTTTTCATACTTTTGAATTTTGGGGGGGGGGCATCTTCTTCTTTGTATCCAGACCAGACAAGAACCAGGCAGAGCAAGATCAAGCAGGTGGCGCTGGGACAGGAGAATGGAGGCCACAAGGCAGAAGCTTCTGTTTCTGCAGTGCCAATGTTTGTCTCCTCCCAGACTCCCTGGCCCGGTTCAATAACTTATCAGACACCCAGAGAAGAGCACGCGAGCTGGGCAAGAGAATCCGCAATGGTGCGAGTCGGCCCCAGATTAAAATATACATCGACTCGCCAACCAACACATCCATTAGGTGAGTGGATTCTACTTCTGCAAAGGTTTTGTGCATGGCAGAGATTATTGTTGTATATTGCAAGAGTTCTTGTCCGTATAAAGGTTAAAATTCAAACTTTTCTCAAATCAGCAAAGTCTTTAATACATTTTTTGGGATGAATGAATACATCTATGGATGGATGGATGGATGGATGGATTGAGTAATCCATCTCGTAAAGGCAAAAGAAGCTCTGTTGTCAATGTATACAGATTTTTCAGACTCCTCCAGTGACTTTACGTTCAAAATACCTACTACTGATAAATCTAGCAACTCTTTTTCTGTGTTTTTGGAGACTTTCATTCACAGTCTGCAGCTCAGCTGCAGCCTGAATGTCTTGAGCAAGTAGTGAGAGTGGCCATCAGCCTCTCTAGCAGTGCTTTAATTCCCAAATGCAGGGCTGTAGCAAAGTTGCACCAAGCTGTACGGCTGCAGCCAAAAGGAAAATTTAACTGTCTAAGAACCATTCGACCGAAGGAGATGAGTAGTGAAACGGTTTTAGGCAAAAATAATGCCGAACTAAACCAATTGTACAAAAATATCAAAATTCGCACAGAAACATAAAGATAGAACCCTAAATTACCTTTAGGAAGTTTATCAGGAAAGAGAGTTGACTTGGGGGTTAGTTTTCTGAGCTGGGTATTGGGACCATGCCTTTAAATTGTCTCTCTTTTCTTTCTGTTATTCAGTGCGGCATCCTTCAGCAGTCTTGCCACTGGCTTCCGCCGCACGTCCTCTCTGGACCAGCGTCCAGAACAAATCCACACCACCAATGGCCCAGCTGAAACTGAAATAGAGCCTGTCACAGAGTGTCCTGTTCACCCCTCGGATACCACCGACTGCCCTGTTCACCCACCTTCAGAAGACCAGAGTTTTACCAATTGCCCCGTTCACCATGACGGATCAGACAACACAGCAGATTGCCCCCTCCATCTGGCTGGAACTACCAACAGCTCAGACTGTCCCATCCACCCCTCGAGCGATGCCACTGACTGCCCAATGCATTCGACAGAAGGTCAGAATGACTCTGGCCATCATGACTGCCCCATGCACGGGGAGGTAGCACAGAAAAAGCCCTCCGCAGAGTGTCCGCTTCACACCTCAGGGGTTCAGATCAGCATCAGTGCCCCAGAACCGGACCCCCAGGAGGAGGAGGCTGAGACTGGAAACCATCGAGATCTGGCAGGAGGAGACACAGGCAGCATGACTGCCTCTCGCGAATCCCTCACTCGTTACCATGGAGGCGACACAGCAGTAGGGATATCCTCCAACAACACCCTCTCTCACGTACCACGCACGTCCATCTTCAAGAGACCTGGAAGGAAGCGTCGCCATGGAGATGAAACGTTCGACCATGAGATCTCTGCCTTTTTCCCCGCCAACTTGGATTTTCTTGCTCTACAGGAAGTTTTTGACCACGGAGCAACAACGAGACTTCGGCGTCAGCTTCATCGCTACTTCCCCTACGTGCTGAGCGACGTTGGTCGCTACGGATGGAAAGGCTGCTGTTCCAGGTTTAAGTTTTTGAACAGTGGCCTGTTGCTAGCCAGTCGCTACCCTATCCTGGATGCTCGGTATGAATGCTACCCCAACGGGAGAGGAGAGGACGCACTGGCAGCCAAGGGGGCGCTGTTTGCTAAGGTCAGTGGTTTCCCCATTTCCTCTTCTAACTCTGCCTTAAGTTAGCTTTTATTATTTTATTTTTTTTCTGTTTCTTTTAAATTTCTTTTAAATTTGTAAAAGAAAAAAAATAATTTAACTAAAATAACTTGTTTGGTTCTTTTCGTTGTTTTTTTCTTTCTTTTTCCACCAAACAGTCATTGTAGTTTCATCAGGTTACAGAGAAAGTTTCCAAATATCAAGATCCCTCTTTCCAAGAAGCAGCTTGCTGGTATAAATATTGTTAAATGCTTAATAGAGATTACTTCCTGAAGGCAGAGTGCTGGTAAGAGCAGGAGCTTCTTAAAGAGACAGAAGCCCAATTTCAAACAGAAAAAGGTGAAATCTAATTGGCTGCCTTACAGTACCATACGATGTATGTAAACATGGGATTTCATATTTAACAACTCTGTTGAAGCTCCTGTTTATGTAAAAGCCACAACAAAGCTAACAAAACAAAAGACTCAAGCCAAACCAAATGGGGATCTTGGGAGGGAGGAGAGGAATCCTGTGCTGCATGTGTGGCAGCAGGCAGCAATCAAGCCAACCACCAGCTCAGGAAGAAGGTCTTTCTCCAAACCCGGCGAGGAAGAAAGAGACAAACTGGGGGCCGTAACATTACTCATTCCAAAAGAAGTTTATTTTTGTTCAGTGTGAGAGCACAAAAGTTCCCTGAAGATTTGGAAGAATTTTACTTTATATAAGGCAAAGTAGTTTTCTTCTGAATGTTGGCACATTTCTCGAGTAGAATAGAAAAGCATAGAAATCCCATTATTGTCCTAAAATGGAAAAGCTCTGGTGCATCAACAGCAAAGTGTCGTTCAATCAAATCATGTCATTAGTTGCATTGGGTCGAAAGGACATTTTAGCAGAGAACTGGCCTTCCTTAGCCATTCTTTTCATCATTTTTCCCTGATGCTTCTAATTAATTTCAGAATCGGTTTTACTTGCAGCAGAGACAGAAGTTGAGATTCAGCCAGAACAGTAACAGCATGTCTACATTTAGAGTGTGCTCCTTTTAAAGAAGCTTTGACACAGCTGTGAGTCTCTCATTACCTTTTCTTGGAGTCATTTCGAGTCGCAGTTGGTCTTTTAACTCACTGTACAGATTTAGCTGTGAACATTTCCTCTCTGTTTTTTGGAGGAAAACTGAGCTAAATTTGAAAGTCTCAGTGAGCCTAATTTTCTGGTTCTGCTGCTGCGGAAATCTGTTACCCTGAACCCTCTGTGTTGCTATTTTAACTATACTTTTCATTTCCATGACTTTGTTAAACTGGTAATTAAATCTGTGTTATTTATGAAAGAGTGCATACGAGAGAAGAGGCTGGAATGACCTTATAGCTGACTGTATTGTCCCCATTGTTGCAAAGGACTCTTGTGCAATGGCACATTTCAAACCCACGTTCTCTTTCTCTCCTTCTTATCTTCATGGTTTAAAACGCCTTTTATAATAATGTTATTAGATTCATTCAATGTACAATCTGAATGCATGTTTGCTGAGATGGTTGGACAACATTTTGGTGCTTGAAAAGCCGTCACTCTTTTGAAGCATTTGCCAGACGTGTAAAAATACACTTTTTTACACCCACATCCATTCACACACAGAGCACATCTGTCATTGTATTGAGTGAGTCCTCCTTACTAATGCATGAATCTCTACAGTGTGAAAGCAAAAATAAACATGTCGTTATTTTCACAAGGTCTTCGGGTTTCACATTTGCCAATAAATTTGGGTTTTTCTCTGCCACATTTAGCACTTTAATAAAGGATTTAATACTAAAATGTCAAGGATTTGCAACTTTTCCATGGCACATTCAGAAATGGGCCGATCTTCAATGTTCTGCTTCAACGTGTATTTTACTGAAAAACACTGACCAATCCCCGTGAAACAACACAAACTTATCTTGCACATAAGGAAGTGCTCTCGAATAAAATCGAAAAGCTTAGGGCGTTGCTGTTCAGACTGTTAAATTAATAAGCTAAATTACAAACAGTGAGCTCCTTCAGGCGTCATTTTTCATATTTTAAAAACAAACAAAACTTGCACAACAAGGTTTATCAATCAATCCTCCCTCACAGCATAAAAAAGGGGACAATGGCTAATTTTCAGACCTCTCTGGATGTTGACAAAAAACAGTGGAAAGATCAAGTTCACATGCAAATATCCACTGATCGCAGATCACACGAAATTGAGGAAATTGGAGCCGATCCAATTGGACCCTTAACAGAAACGATTAAGTTACATTTACTTCAGGAACTGTTTGGATTGTTGCTGCACCAGTAGCTTTTGTAGATATATTATTATTTTTCCTACTCTGAGGTTTTTGTTCATGCTGGATGTTTGGGTTTTTAGATTTTTTTGGTCTGAGATTATGATGCTGCTGAAAAAGATAATAATTGATTATAATACTTTTTATGCATCTTTATCAGACATCAAACAATGTGCAGAGGACTGTATGCTACGTAGTAATGAGTTATAGCATCATTTAGCTCATCTCTAAATTGAACATGTGTGTATTTTACTATGTGCTTAGCAGTTTTAATGCATAAATGCCAGCCCATCAGGCACAATGGGTTTATGTTCTGCCTGCTAATGCACCGCAGGCTCCATGCACAACAGTGGGATTTCTAAACTGGACATATTTGTTGTTTTCTGTTTCCATTTACCAGCTGTCGATGTTACTTTGTATAATAACCAAACTCATGGCAGTTGGATAAAAGCAGCGGCGCGGAGTTAAAAGCTTTTCAGTGCGCTGGATCTCTGCAGAAGCTGAGGCTAGGTGCCGCATGTATGCCATTTATTGAATGCAAGTGCTACGTTTTGACAGTGTGCGGGTTCATTAATCAGTCACATGCTGTGACTCTGACAGAATGTGAAGCTGGATCAGTTCCAGTCCCCGCTGGGGCTGGGTTGGCATTATGTGACCAGATGTGGGTGGTGAGTACCTGTATGAGCGCGCCTTACATGCCCCGGATCTTATGAAGCCACACTCCATCACAGCTTGCACGCTGACATACTCATCCTGTTTCCCTGCTGCCTGCTGACTGTGCGGCGGCAGCTCGCAAGCTGCCTTCACTTTCTTGTTTCACCACCTCCGTGCATGTGAGGTCACTTCAGGTCTCGTTGACAAGTCGGCTGGGCGCCAGCTGGCAGGTGGTTGTCTCAGGGCAAGCTGCCGAGGAAGAAAAAGCTCTGTTTAACAAAATAGTTCTCGCTAATTTAGCTGTATTTCTGGCTACAACGTGGGCACATCTCTCTAAAAGTGTCAATACACATCAGTGCTTCACCTCAAATAAAAGGATTGTTGGTGGGAAGTGATGGTAGTTTCCTCTATATGTTTCCAACTCTGATGGTATTTAGGAACAAGGGCGACTTTAAGCAAATTAACAACAATCGCTCAAAGTATTCTTTCTCTGCTAAGCTGGGAATCTTATTAGTATTAAACAAACTTAGTGTTTTGCACATTAATATGTCCTGTTCACAAAGCGTCCGTCAGAGTGAAATGGCTACCTAAAGGATTCTTTTTCATTTTAATTACAGTCAAATCTTACTGAAGTTCTCATTTCCAAGAAAAGTAAAACATTAAACAGTAAAGGATATTATTTTTAAAAAGGCTCAATGTTGCCGGTGAAGAGAAAGCATCTCTATTCTTGTTGAGTAAGAAGAGGCATCAGCTTTTGCACTCATAACTAAACCCACACCGCTTTTTAACTAAATGTGTGGAAAGTTCAGAAGAACATTTGCAAATTGTGTCTCTGCATGCACAAGCAGAAAAGCAAGGTAATAGTAAACAAAGGCAAAATAAAGGAATACATGTAGCTATTCACAATCCTACAGTAGAGAGCTGAGGAGCAGCCACACCGTTAACAAGTGTCAAAATTAATTTCCTGCTGCACTTCCAGAATCAAATGCAGGAGGTTAGGACAATGCTCGAGTGAGAGGGATGTAAATATTGTTGCTGTGAACATAAATAACACAACAGATGCGACTGTAGCCTAAAATCAAAACTGGTCTCATAAGGACTGAGATATTAAACCTCTAAATTTGTCTTTAACCTGCAACCAGATTTGTCTCTTTGTCAGGAAAACTTTAGGATTTCACGTTTTATGCTCGTGCATAAATCAGGTCCAGAGCAACAAGTTGATGCGAAACTGGAGCATTTTTATGCGGATACTTGGTGTTTACTTGAAGGCTTTTGTGTAAGACGGCTCACGTTCAAAACCTTTAACTTAAAAAACAAAATCATCAAACTTCCAGTCCAGTCTAAGTATTAAACTTTATTATAAATATTTCTGACCATATTTTGCTTCAGTCTACCAAAAGAAATGTTGTCTTAGCTGACACTAATTTTAAATTTATAACATTATTTGAAAGCAAAACATGATTTACTTGTACTGTTTCTTTTCTTTGTGTTCATACTTTACTGCTTGACAGCTCCTGAAATTAAATTCTTGAAAAAATGAAAGTCCTCTTTATCGTTTATATTTTTTTCAGACTGTATTAAAAGTCCATTTAGTGCAAGAACTTCTCAGTGTTCTGATTGCATGTTATCTCTGCTGTATCGATCAGCTCCGGTTTTATATCACTCCGTTTACCCGCCCCCTGTTTCTCGGCCAGCTGCAGGCTTTCATGTGTCTGCTCTTTATTCCTCATCCTTCAGACATCTTGGCAACTTTCCAAGGTGAAGCCCTCGTTCCCGCACAGATCCCCCAGCTCTCTTCACCGCCAGCTGGGACGCATCTCATTAGATGCAGTTCATTTGAGGCACCTGATGTTCACACTGTGTTTGTCTTTGTACTCGCCAGATGACTTGATTGTTCCCTCATATGAAACGCATTAGTGTTGTTCCTTTGTTTGTTTTGTTTTATGGTGCTTTGCCGTGTTGGCTGTGGCGCATCAGTGTCATTTGTGCATGTGATTTGCAATTCATTTCTCTCTTTTTTTCAGTTCTGATTACGTAGAAAATTTATTGAACATAGCCTGTTTGAATGATATTGTAAAAATGATTTATCAATTATATACACCCATTAGTTAAGTGACTATGCTTATAAAATTAGAATAATCTTCACTACATTTGAGCCTGAAAAGTTACACGCTGCATGGATTGTGGATATCCTTTGACTTGCTTCCTTCCTGCTATATAAATGACAAAACCACCTTGAAACTGGACTAAGGCAAAACCACAGCATTAAAAATCATCTAGGATGTGAATGGTCTTTGCAGGGGTTTTGGAAAAGTCCCTTAAGATGAGCCAAGAACATAATGCACAACCTATTATGAGTATTAGATTGCAAGTTCCCTTTTTTTTGAGTATTTCCTGAACTTGTATGGTGAGGCCATATGGCCCCAATATCATAAAGTCTCATATTTGGGTCCTGGATGTGATGTGGAGGAGTCTGGTAGCTTCAGTGGAAAGCTCATCCATGGCAAAAAAAAAAACAAAACATCAGGCTTAACAGCCTCAGTGTGACTAGTCAGCAGGGATCTTCACAAAATACATGCTTATCACTTATTGATAATTCCTTTAGGAAGGACTGTTAGAGCTTAAAAGGCTTTCAAAAGCTTTCACTCAACTTTACAACCGGGAGAATTGTTCTCCTTTATAAACTGAGCCGTTTGCCTTGATCACCTTAATATTTAATGTCTAATACGCTCAGGTCTCTTTCACACAGCTGAGTCTCGGCTGAGTGCAGCAGTGACCAGTCTGGTCTGACGTTGCAGCCCAAACGGGGAAATTACTTTGATTTCTCTGGAAGCAGGTCAGACATTAGACCAGGTCATGTCATGCTCCACCGTAGTTTCGAAGGTTTTAGTTAAAGGAACCAAGCTCAAAAAGCCACTGGAGATGAGTCGAGAAGTTATAATGAGGATAATAAGTGAGACGTAGCCCACCTCAGAGAATTACATGGCATGGGCCAGCATGGAACAGAGACAACAGTAAACTGCAGCAGGAAGTGAAAGAAAATGAGGAGAAATTGTTTACTGGAAAGGACAGGAGGCTGATTGGAAAATGGGTGCAGCTATGAGGAGAAACAGAGAGCAGAAAATATTTAGTGAAGATGCAACCAGACTCGTAACCCGACGGTCTCCTACTCCTCAAAAGCTGATGTCATGCAACATTTAGACTCATTCCTGCTCAAACACGCTCGGCTCAAATGATTGAATTCCCTCGTCATCATCAGCCATTCAACTGGTAACAAGCCCTTAATATGACTCAGCTGTGTTGGAGAAAGGTAGCTTTGGGGGACTGGAGTTGGAGAAATCTGTCTCAACCTTTCCACAACCAAGGTTTGGGCAGGTTGAATTTTTAAAATGATCTCTGAGCAACAGTTGTGGCTCTTCGTTTCAATCTGGCAGTCGGGTCGGTGAAATTTATCTGGGAAATGAGTACATTAAGTCAAAGCTCAACCCAGATCCTCACTGGCAGTTTCAGCCTGATGAGTTCGCTCCAATTAGGAACAATTTACGGTTCGGCGTTTGATGCCGGTGGGTTGGAAATGTAACTTAAGGGGCGTACACATTCTGATGATTTCCCTGTGGATGTGTTTACCTGGAGAGCAGCAGCAGGTCAGCAGCATAAATCTGAATTGTGACACACAAGAGAGATGGAGGGAGAAAGACAGGAAGAGAGAGAATATTAATTAAAAATGTTTCCCCAAAGAGAAACACAGCATGGAGCGAAAGAGAGCACCAAAGCTGGACCCCATAATTAATAATTATGGGGTCCATAATAATTAAATAAATCCCCCTCTTATAATTATTTGAAGCTACTAAGTGCATGGCTGAGGAGTCACACGTGATAGTGAGTAAATACGCAGTTTAAAGGCATTACTACAAATTAGATCTGAAAATAGACGACGGATGGTGAAAAACTATAGAAAAAAAAACTTACCCCAGAGATTTAGTGACCTGAAAGATTTCAATTTGTAACCAAAGTTGGTCCATCTGACAGAAAAAGAGTTTCCTGCAGGAGAGATTTTGAATCTTTTCTGTCTGAAACCTTGGTAATACCGACATGTGACTGAGTTTGATGTCTACACAGTCCTTCCTCCAGTAGAACAGGTTTAATTGTTGTTATTGTCATCTATACATTCAGAACTAAAGCTGCAGACCTTGAAGGCAAGACAAAAATGGAAACCATGAGAATTGATTTGGACGTAGTTCACCAACCGAAAGGAACATTTCTTACAGCAAAGCTAACATTTAATCCATTTTCCTGCTAAAGCTTTTTGCCTTTTTAACTTCAGTCATTCTGATCTGCTTCATGTGAGCAATACTCCTGATGAAGCCAATTAGAGCAGCACCTTGCAGCAAGTTTTTGTGGTGGCATCTGGGGGTTTGGAGGTCACTGCTTTCAGACTTGAAAGTGCTTTATTTGTTTCTCTCATTTGCATATTTTATTGTGGAAAAAATGTGTCAAATTTCAACATGTAAGCCAAGAGGGCTCCTGTTTTAATGTAATGCTTCTTTTTTAACCAAGAGTCAGAAGCTGTGATTCGGTCAGGATTTAAATGTTTCTTTGGTCTACCTTCATTAAATTTAGCTGTGAGTGGAACATGTACCCACTGACATGCAGTTTTTATTTCCCGTCTTATTCAATTTGGTTTTTTTATGGGTTTCCCGATTTGGAACAACTTCTCTTCGGTCACAAAAAGTTTTGACTTTCACTTTCACAAGACACAGTGAAGCCAAGTCTGAGACACTTTCTTGCTGTTTGTGTCAGGAGTATTGGTGACTGAGGGGGCACTGACCACCCCCACTAGAGCCGTCAGTCATTTCCTTAGCAGTGCACATAGATCAAGATCGGAAATTTGCCTATTTTTATTATTATTGAGGCTTATTCCCAAACGTTTTTTGTGTAAAACTCAGGAATGCACAGGGAGGATATGCTAATCCTCGCCGAAAGACCTGAACTTTTGGCAATGTGATCACAATTCTGATAGTGTAATGTCTGAATTTGTTGATTATTAATTCATTAATCGTTGTTTTAATTGTTGATCTACTCTGTGCTTTATCTGATGTTGAATACTTACTGTACGCTGTTCGTTTTAAGTAACAAAATGTAAAAAAGCCATTCGACCATTTATTTATGTCAGGGCTATATGTACGTGAAACGTTTGCAGTTAACTGCTATATTTAATGCAGGCATCTTTTTAAACAATGTAGATAACACCAGAGTTCAAAATTGTGCTCTTTTTCCCAGCGTTGCTCTGCTTCCTGTTGTTCCTGGCAACAAATTGGCTGTTTAATTTTCATGTGAAGCAATCAAATCCATGCAAGTAATGTGAGGTGAAATCTCTGTTCGTCCCCAACGTGACGATAAAAGTTAAAGCGGTTATTTACGGCAGGCTCCGAGCTCTTGCAATCAGACTGGCCTGGTTCGGTTGGCGTCGAGTGTGAAATCTCCTCTCGCAGCTCGTCTCTTCTCCGCTCGATTCTGTCTCAAAGCGCCGTAATGAGAGGAAGTCTTGGAAAGTTTCAGCATCCCCCATCCTTGACTCATTTGCTTTTATTATTATTATTATTATAATTTTATGAGAAACCCAGTTAATTATACTTCTTGTTCTTTTGGCTCATACTGAGCAGAAGAAGAGAAAAAAGGAACTGAATATATTTTTTTCTCCTGATGAGGCTCTGAGCTTTAAAAAGCCTTGGCACCTTGTCATCATAACCTTAGGTCTTGGATTGTACACATATTTACTGTCCAACCTTCCTTATGAGCATGAATGTGCGCATATACACACTGAAACGTCCCCGCAGGCCTCTTGTCAGTTTCAGGGCGCACACACACCTACTGAGGCATGAATAAGCCCCTGAAATATTAATACGTAGTGTGGCATGTGGATGGAGAGAACAGCACTGGAGGAGAAAAAGAGCAACTGAATAGGTAGGAATGGAGATGTAGTTGGAGAGATACACCAAAAGAATCTCTTATTTTATTACATTTTGATTAAAAATTTATTTGGAGTGAATTTTATGAATCTGAACCAGATAATAGGTTTTTTTTTCTTTTCTTCCTGTCTTAATGCAAACCTAAACGAGAGGAAAGATAGAAGCATTTCCCCTATCGAGTTCAAAAAATAAACATTTCAGTCTTAAAAATGTGAAAGCAAAGTTAAAAAAAATTTAATATTACTCAAAGGAAATCTAGCCGTGGCACTCATTTCTATTGCCAGCTAAATTTAAAACTCAGTTCAGTTTTCATTCATGACATACAAACCCAGTTTTTAAATGATGTCAAAAAACACCAAGATACCAACCTCGCTTCCTAGATGAGGCGGTAAATCTTTTAGCTACGTCCAGTTTTGAGTGTAAACAAAAGGATGTGTGAACATGAACTTTTTCAAGTGGTCATTTTCTGTCGTAGATTGAAAATGGATAGAGAGAAAAAGAAAGGGATCTCTTTCACTTTTCTCATTATTTCTGAAACCTAAACCTGATCTGCTCCCAGGAGTTGGGTTCATCTTTCTCAGAAGCCAACGTTTCTTCTTTAGTCATTACATCCGAAGCACAGCGTTTTTATTCTTTACAGGTGAAAGTCCAGCTCCCACAGGGCTTTCCATCATTGCTTTAAATTTGCATAGCTTGGCCCCATTCCCCTGTATGTGTCATCTGTTGGTAACTTCATAAAAATAATAAAATAATTGTGCAAATAATCCCTCTTCAGCATGCACCCACTAAAGCCACAGGTTAAGCTTCGTCAGATTAAAAGTGCAACTTCAAACAGTGGAAGAAACAAGCATGTTCAGACATGTTAGATTATTGTAGCGGCAGAAACCAAAGAAATGTTACGGGATTCTTCATCCAGGAGAACAAAGCATTACTTCTTTAGAGGCCTATATGCTACTGGGTCTGATGCTTTGCGTCGCACTTGGTGAGGTAAATCTGCACACCCGTTGAGCCCCATTCCCTGAAGCTCTCTATGCAATGTGGCTTCCTATGAACACCTTGTAATAATTTTAGATGACCTACTCCTTCATTCCTGATTGGCAATCTCTTACGCTTCGTCATACCACTAAGAATCGATTGCTTAACAAGAATGTTTGATGAACGGGTGGCATCCTATATCATGCTGAAGTTCAACGTCCCAAGAGTGACCCATTCTTCCGTAAAGCTGCTGGATTTTGTGAAAATGGAAATGGGGGAAGTGAATGTCCGTATTCAACGATATGGATGGATGAGTGAGTACTGTTGGCAACATGGAGTATACCGCATTATGCCTCCCACATTCTCTAAACACTCGTTATATGAAAAGTAATTGAATTAGAGACTTAAATGTTGAGTGGGAAATCTGGGGCTGTGAGGTTTATTTAGCGTTTTCAACCTGAAAAGTTGGCTTGTGTTTGGTGTTACAGTAAGATTAATTAAGCTAATGCTTTCCTGTGGCTCTGAGGGTTTTTCTATGAAAGCCTCTTCGCCGACATCAAGCCAAATCATATCGCCTGTTGTTGGCAGTTGTCTTCAATTTGTCTGAATAAATGTCCACTCTTCTGCAGGCTGCCTCAACACTGTGGCTAATTCAAAGAACAGAAAACCCTGTTTTCTTGACTCGTTATGCAAGACGCATTCTGAATGCCTTTACTTTTGTTGACGAGACATTAGAAAAGAAGCGTGTTTTTAAGTCTGAGAGACGGTAGATCAGAGAACAGTTGTGTTGTCGAAGCATAGGGAAAATGCTCCGTTTTGTTTGGTCTAAACTAAGATGCTTCATTCTCGTGTTGTAGTTTACAAATGTTTTGGGGTTTTTTCTTGGTTGTTTCAAGTTGTGTGAAAAAGAGCTTAGAGACTGATTGTGTTTTAGCTTTTTTTTTCTAATCAGGCTAAGATTAATAAGATAATTATTATTTCAGATAATCAGGCTGCTATTATCATTAGACAAATTTGTGAGTAAATCTAAAAAAAACTGTTAATTATTTGCCCCGTATTTTTGCTTAATTTTGCGACTGCAATAATGTTTTATTTACATGTAGGCTTTACTAACAATAATGCAAACCGTTATGCTGAGTCCTGCAGACAGTCACTGCTAGAAGATACTATCGGTTCAAACAAAATTCTTCAAACACGTAGCGAAATGTCAAACCTGAACAATTTGTAAGGACATTTGAACTATTTACCATATGTACAATAATCATGTGGATAAATAAAATGACTGAATATGGGGTTAAACTAAAAACACTAAATGCATTCACTTGTGGCTGGAATGAAACAAATCTGGATGAACATTAGCTTAGGAACCATTTTCAAACCTGGTACCTGTTGATTTGTCACAGACTCTCAGCTCCACACAAATGACAAAATGTTTCCAGGAAAAATGCTCCAACAAGTTCTCGGCTGTCGAAAATCTCTGCTAAACCTGTCAAAACTTTCCTTTTCAATTTATCCTTTTGTTTGTTTGTTTGTTTGTTTGTTTGTTTGTTTTGTCTCTGTTCTGAACGCTTCAGCTAAGAGACGACCTTTAAAGGGCTGGTTGTTAGCGTGACGATGGGCAGCAGTTGTCACTGACAACATAAATCTCACCTTCAGTGAGTCTCTAAAGAAACAATCTAAAATGTTCATTTTAGTTGTTTATTCAAATTATTTTCCAGGTAATCATATTTTCACTTTTGTTGGAGCAGGGGGGGAAATATATTCATGATGGTGCTGCAATGTAAAATACAATTCCTTTTATTCGTACAGCATTTTCAAAACGTTTTCTATAACACAATATTGACATTGTCTGTAACTCTGATCCGAATTTAAGAAAGCTAAGAGCTATGAATTATGAAAGGTTAGAGAATCTTGTTGTTGTTAGATGTTGTTGGAGTCCATTTCGTACAGTACGCCTCAAATTGTTGATAAGTTGTTAGTTGTCAAAGCAGGTACAAAATGTCTGAAAAAGCCGAGAAACTACAGATCCAAAATAAAATGGACTCAATGCTTTAAGCTCTGCCTCTGCTGGTTTGCGGTGCATAAATCTTTGTGTGCTGCGCCATCATGTTAAAGATATTATGGTCCGAATAAAAGACAGTATTTTGTTTGTGACCAATAGAGGGCGCCTGTCTCCCTCTGGTGACCATTTTCTTCCATCAAGCTTTTGGACTCTCCTTGGTGTTCACTCTCACTTCAACAGTCTGAGCACCAAACCACAGGTCTGAGAAGTCAAACCTCCCAGAAGATGTAATGATATTCTAATAATTCACTACTGATGTGATTTTTAAATAAAACGTGGAGGTTTTCCTAGTTGGTCCACACTGGATAAAGGGATTGCTTTATTGCAATTTACAGAGTATATAAATATCTTCTCCTCAGTTTGAATTGTCTCATTTTATCATTTGGCTTTTTCATTGTTGTTAAAATCAATCTAATTATTTTATATGTCAAAAAATGTCTGAAAAACAACCAGGCTGCTTTAGGGTTTCCTATTTATTTTACACTATTGTAGGTCAGCTGGTATTCTGCTAAATAAATGAATAAATAAAATCTACACGCAGCATCTGTGGGTTTAAAATAGCATCTTCTGATTTAGTCAAATTCAACTACTGTCAGACTGTCGCAGAGTTTTACAAGCTTTTGTTGAACTTATTGTAGGTTGTTTAGCTTTTTAAGAAGTCCTCTGTGATTTTGTTCTGCTGTTATTCTACGTTCAGCTCACCTGTCGTTAGCTCTGCGTCTGCTCTGTGAACCCGAGCAGCGATCTGTTCTGATCCCTCCTGAAGCAGACCTACTTCACGCAGACGCCTTTGCACTCCAAACCCCACAACCACAGCTTCCCTTTTCTCCTCTGCAGCCCTTATTCCTCCTCATCACCATCAGTCTGCTTTGCTTCCACCCACCGACACTTCAGAGCTGCGACTCGTTGCCTTCGCTTCTCCTTCAGGACTCTTAGCGCTGCTGTTGAAGGTGTCTGATTAAATCCAGAGTGATGTCTTGCTGTTGTGGCGTTGCTCTCCATGTCTGCTGCGTGTGGAGTGGAGAAATTGAGGTCGGGAAGAAGTAGTGAAAAATGTATGAAGAGCGATGTGGATGTGTTAAAAATAATGATCTCCTCAGCAGCGTCGTTTGTTGTCTCTGATTGAACCGGCTCGGTTTTGTTTTATGTTTTTTTGGTGAAACGAACTGACTTCAGTCAAGATGCCGATTGTTGCAAATGACTCTTGAAAAGCTTTGGATTTTATTTTTCTCTAGTCGTCCTGTTTTGCTTATCTTCCTGAAATCCTCTCAGAAGAAAACACAGTTTTACTTTTAGTGTAGCAACCTTTCAGCTTGCATTGTTTACTGCTGATTAAAAAAAAAATGTTTCATGCCCCAGCAGCACCTCAGATGATATATAATCCTGCACAAAATGTCAGAGGTACCATTATTTCTGGGGAAAGAGCAAATCAAATGGTGATCAGCAGTATTTGATTTTGCACACAAATAACTTTAGCTGATATTTACAGATTTTTCAGAACATTCTTGGAAAAGGTTTCTATTTTTTTATTTTTTTTACCTATGAATCATTTTTATACCTTAGCATTATCACATATCATTTATACACATAAGAAGAAAGACACACTCAGATAGCTGATCGGACGTGAATACAAGGTTTAATCGGCTTCATTACAAACATCTAAAGAAAGTAATAATAATAATAATAATAATAATAATAATAATAATAATAATAATAATAATAATAATAATAATAAAACTGGATATTTAGCTCTGTGTTTCAACCAAATAAATAAAAAGCATGAGTCCACAAATTGTAATTTTATCGTGTGACTTAGATAAACCAAATCTGTATCTGTATTCTGGAGCTTTGCTTTTTATGCAACATCAATCAACTGAGCTGCAACATGCTAATGTCACAGCTGCAGCAGCCAGTATTTAGACAAATTAGAGCACAATCAGTGCAGAGAACCAGCTGACTGAGAGCGTCTCCCTACAAGGCGAAAATGCAAAGAGGCTGCAGCAGGTTCAGGAGAAAAGCATTTGAATGCTGCTCTTCACTGTTTCCAGATTATTCCTCACCCTTCCAACCAACTTCCTTTCTTCTGGGCAAAACAGTTTGATTTTGAACATTTAGCGCCATTAAAGAGCTGCCACAGGTCTTTTTAGTAATACTACAACTCCCATAATGCTCTGCTGCTGTGCCATTCAGGATCCACAAGCCAACTTCCCATGTTGACATTCATTAGCGTCTTAGTGTTACTTTGCAGCCAGTGGGATAATTTTGAAGATTGGGACAAATTTGTTCCTTTGACAAATGGAGCTGATGCAGAACGGGTCTGTTTGTAATTATTTAGGATAAATAGCTAATTGTGAATAATTACAATTAGTAATTATTTACTAATTGTATCCTAAATAATTACAAACTCTCACAGATAGATCTTTCAGATCTATACCTTCTTGGACGGAAAATTATTATGTTGCGATAAGCCATGTTTAATGTTAGTTTAATTTCATACTAAGTGAGGTCTCAAACGTTCAGTGATTTATTTATTTATTTTTGTTCAAAAACAGACTTGAACATAACCACTCATTAAACGTCACTAAGTACAGCAGGAGTTTTCAAAGACAGTTCTCACTTTTGCTGCTGGGAATAAACTTAGACAGAATTTGACCCAAATAGGCAAACATTAAACTTCTGGTATGTTCTTCTCAAAGCACCAGCCTCGTTGAAAATGTTTGGACCTTTGCCTAAAAGCCTCGTCTGTGCCAGGAAATTGACCAATGGCATAAACCTGGAATTTATCCTGAGGGCAGAGGTCAAATATCCAAACAGAAACTTGCTGATTGCAACAGCTAATGTGTGCAACTTGATCAGGGACATTTAATAAGAGAGAGAGCAGCAGCAGCATGAACCATTCAGGCATAAGATTATGACCAAGTGGTTCAGATTATCTATTCATTGTGTGACCATTTTGTTAGTTAATGTGTCAGAAAAGGGAAAAATTAAGTGAGACAAGCCTTAATTCAACAGACAAACTACTATATTGCTGAGGTAGAAAACAATGCTGGTCCTGCTGGAACGGTTTCACTGACATTGTGTGGCGTCTCGTCCCTGCAGGTTCACGTGGGCACCTCCCATCAGGAGCAGAGGGTGGTGGGATACCTCACCTGCACGCACCTCCACGCCATAGAAGGTACAGTAGCTGCTGCTTCTCAGTTACTCTGTGGTGCATCTGTTTGCATGTAGGTCTAAGCTGCTCCTTCGCTCTGAATGTCTGTTACCAATGTCTGCCTTCACGTTCGGAAATTTAGCTAAACGAGTGCGTCAAAACCCCCCGTCTGCTGTTCCCATGGCGACTGCCTCACGCTGTCGAAGGCGTCACAGACCTATTTAAAGCCTCCCGGTCAATGCCACGCTCATTTTTTACCAAAGACAACCCCTCCACCCCCTTCCTCTCCTGCTATTCTGGGCTTCTCCTACGCTTGTTGCAGGCCTAAATATAGCAGAATCAGGGCTGCTTCTAAAGATACACCACAGATAAACCCCCCTCTTAAGGTGAAGGGGGCTGCGATGTGAGTCGGGGAGAAAGGAGAAAGAAGTGGGACCACAGGTCTGAATTTTTTTCCGAGTCGAGCAAAAGATGCAGGCGGACTGAATCTGTAACTGAGCATGAGCTGAAGTTAATAATTCAGCGCCTGAGTGGAGGTCTGGGGGGTTTCAGGTGAGCAGCAGCTGGTGTGTTTTCTCCTGCACACCTGTGAGCTTCTCAGATATGTACAAACTGTGGCACACATGTGGATGCGTCTAAAGTCACGCCAGATTTCTGTTCCCCACCTCTTTTTGTCAACAAAACCATAGAATGTTTTTCTTTCGTTTATTTACCATGTCAGCATTCTCACAGTGCCTCTATTTTAATTTCTATTATAATCTGTACATACACATACTGTCGCTTTTTATACTTTATATCATTTCCTCTAAAGTTTAGAGGAAATGTCTGTGGGAGAAATGAAAGCAGATGAAATCAGAGCTCTCGTCAGGATCTAATCTGGATTATAACCTGTTGGCCAAAAATACAGTTTAAGATTTATCTCTCGCGCCAAATTATCATCATTTCTCGACAAAGGTTTGCAATAATAAATGATTGAACTTTAATACCTTTAAAAGATTTTGGTGAGATTGCCACACTCTCTTTCTGAGAGCAGCACTCCACGCTACATCCAATTGGATATTTCCACAAAGGTTGTTAGATTCTATCAACACATTTGAATATAAACCTCGTAAAGCTGTCTGATATTCAGCATGGCTGCCTGGGCATAAATGTGATTTTTCCATAAACACAGAAATCATGTAACTTAAACGTAACAACATTTGATCTACAGAATAAGGAAAAACAATTCTGGAAATATTCAACATCCTTCAACTACAAATATGATTCTGCCTTTTTTTCGTTCTTTTTTTCAGTCCGTCTCCCGTGAGCAGAGACATTTTGAGGGTCAGTTTCTTCCTGCTCTTGTTTTATTTGGCCCTGGTTCTGGCTGTGAAAACACACATAGACCGGCCCAGTCAAAGACCTGACCCAAATCCAATTGACAATCGCTGGTCTGTCCGTACAATTTGAATATTTCATCCTGCAGATGGAAAGATGGTGAAGACTTAACCCACAACAAGAAAATGCAAAAAGACCACAAAAAAGAAAATCAGATATTTTAAAAATAAATAAATTATTTTCCTTCCACCTCAACAATCTGATGTTATTTTGAGCTTTCGAATAAGATTCTAATACAATAAGTTTCAGATTGATACGAGTAAACAAGAGGAAAAAATGTAAAGAACTATAAATACTTTTGTAATGCATTTTTCTGTATGTATTTATAAATGTATTTATTTATGCCACAGTCATATTCATGGAAAGCCCATGCTTTGCGTCGACTTTATGTTTGTTTTGTTTTTTTACCAATTTTCTTAGTTTCTTAGACATAAATTTTCTCCGCTGTTAGATCTTCTTACAGCCACCAATTAGGGCAGAAATACAAACATTTTTCATACTTTATAAAAGTATTTTTTTTCATCTACATTGTAATTTCCTTTATAATTATGTGACGTATGTAGCAGG
Organism: Alfaro cultratus; assembly: GCA_903066825.1. Taxonomy (NCBI): domain Eukaryota; kingdom Metazoa; phylum Chordata; class Actinopteri; order Cyprinodontiformes; family Poeciliidae; genus Alfaro; species Alfaro cultratus. The sequence goes on from CAEFZX010032082.1 coordinate 29,157, forward strand.
TTCAGATTACCCTCAACAAATCCTCCTGTTTCTCCTGTGAGGTGTTGATGTAACCATCTGGAGATTCATATGACAAAATCAAGGCAGGAGTCAAACTTAAGTTATTAGGTCTCTGATTTAGGATGCAGGACGTTGGACTCAGCAAATGGAAACAGTGATTTCATCAACTGAGAGAAAAAAAGCCATCATTTCAGAGACTCGACTCTTCTGTTTCCATGAACTGTCTCAACTGGTTCGACTGTAATAAAAGGCAAAAGTTTGCAGCATTTGTTTTGTATTTCATCTAAAACAAATATTGTGCAGTGTGTTGAATAAAAACAGCAAACAAGTTGAGCAAAAAAAAAAAAAGAGGTGTGTCTGGATTTAAAACAAACAACTATAACAGTTTCTGAAAGCTGTGTTTGTGATGCAGGAGAAAAATCGGAATCGGGACACAAGAAATGCAGCGTCGTCGTTTTAGAGTCACATTGTTAGAAATAAAATCCTTGTCATACATACAACTAAAGAAGTTGGATTAAATTGTTTGGTTGTTTTTTTTTTTGCTTCTTGATTGTTATTTTTTATATATAGCAGCAAAATATCTGGAATATTTTGAAAGACTTTAAGAAACTTAGAACAACCTCTGATATGGACAACTTTACATGGATATTTTATTACTACTTAGTAATGGTCCGCTGTCCGTTTGTGGCCCTCTGAAGGATTTTTCTCAGCCGCGGCTGTAAATTATCACCATAATCTCTGGCCCAACAGCAGAGGCAGATTTTCTCTTTGTTCTTGCCCGCTTCTCGACAATTCAGCACTGACCAAAAGCTTTCCAAAAGCTTATCCAAAACCAGCGATCAGGCGCGAAACCTGGGAGTAGTGATGGACTCTGACCTGAACCTTCAGAGCCACATAAAGACTGTTACAAAGTCGGCCTTCTATCACCTAAAAAACATCTCCAGGATTAGGGGATTAATGTCTCAGCAAGATCTAGAAAAACTCATCCATGCGTTTATCTTCAGTCGCATTGATTATTGTAACAGTGTTTTCACAGGTCTGTCCAACAAATCAATCAAACAGCTGCA
>CAEFZX010032083.1:0-14918 GCA_903066825.1 Alfaro cultratus
ATTCTATTCAGGTGGTGCAGCAGAGGCACATCTAAAAGTTGCAGGACACCGGCCCTTGAGGACTGGAGTTTGACACCTGTGATCTATGCTTTGCACGGCACTTGCCTACCAAAATGGCGCAGATTGCTTCTGGTTCAGACTTGTAGGAACTATGTATACAGGTGTCCAACTCCAGTCCTGGAGGGCCAGCGCCCTGCAACCTTTAGACGTGCCTCTGCTGTACCACACCTGAATAGAATAATTACATCATTAGCAAGGTTCTGGAGATCTGATCTACACAAGGAGGAGGTAATGAAGCCATTTCATTCCAGTGTTTTGTACCTGTGGCACATCTAAAACCTGCAGGACACTGGAGTTTGAGACCCCTGCTCTACAGAATCCCGTTCAAGGGCACTAATACAACTTTTAAATCCAAATCTACTTACAAAAATGTTGGATGCAACTCAAATTTTTCTCCAAGTGTTCTAGTAACCGTCTGTTGTCATGGTAACTAGGACCACCTCTACTCATTGACTTGTACTCTAAAGTACGTCTTGGTTCACCCAAATCTGCTTTTAATTGCAAATGAGGACTGACCTAGATTCTGTTTTCATTGCTTTTTTCAGTTTTCTTAAATGGAACCCAAAATAATAAATACACTGGAAAAAATTTCATTTAACAAGGAAAAACTATTTGAAGTTTTGGATCTGACTCCATTCTTACAAAAAAAAAAAAAAAAAAAATTAAAATAGTTCCATGGTTTACTGATCAGTAGTGTTAGGGCCACAAAAATAAACTTAAAAAAACAATAATTACAAGACAAAAATTATGAAATTGAGAATTCATATTACGAGAATAAATTCATAATACTACAAAAATAGTCAAAATTACACAAAGCCACATTATGAGAATAGTCAGATAACAGCTGACATGTTACAACTATTCTCATAATGATCTATCTTCACTTTACTCACATTCTATACATTTCAAAAATTAAAACATTTTGGCCCAAATACTTTTGAATTTAAGTGTTTGAACATTTTTCCAAATTAGAATATAAATTTTAAATAAAACATTTTGACAAAAACATCTACTTAACATAATTTTAAAGAGTCAACTTTTCCATTTCCTGGATCAAACTGGTCGAGTATTCAAAGAAACAAAAGTAATGGATTATATTGGCCTAATAAAAATACTAACATTCCAAACTAAAATAATTGGCTTTTGTTAGCTCACAGCACAGCCGCTCACCACCAACATTTACCCAGAGAGTAAGACGCAGATAGAAATCAAAAACTTTATTACAAAAATAAGTTACACTCACCTCCATTTTACAGTATAAAACAATTTATTTGCAGGAATGCAAAAAATGTTGTTGGCCACCAACAATAGTTTAAAACTGCTAACATGTTGTTTTTTTTTGTTTATGCGTGTATGTGTTGTTGTTTTTTTCAAAAGGTGGTTGTTATGCTTTTTTTTTTACTGAGGGAGTTAACTGTATAGAAAACTGGGATTGACAAACAGTTTCCTTTATGCTATACTTGGAAACAAATCATTCACTGCAGTATCCCTTCTACCACTGTGGGTCTGGGATCCCTTCTACAACCACAGCAGCTGGAGTTAGGCACGCTTTCTGACTGCAAAATATGGCAATTCAGTCATCAGGTCGACTACGCTGTGCGCCATTTATGATGCAGGAAGGGATCATTCGAGATGATCATGATTTTACATGATGGTTTAGTTTGCTGACATTATTCTGATGGTGTTTGAAAATGTGTTTCATGAATATAAAAACCCTCCCAGCAGAATAAAACAGTGGCACAAAAGGGACACTGCAGGGCCTTAATTTTTGTATTTTTTTGTTTTTGTTTATTTTTTTTAATCAAAAGGCATTTGGATGCCTTCCGATTTTAAGCCTTTACAAAACGTAACATTTTCCGAAAAACTATACAACCAGTAACTACATACTCTGAAGAAGCAAGGCAGCTAATTCAGTTCAAAATACGATAAAAGCAGGGCTCGTTTTTAGACTCATCTTATGAGATTGTTTTGCATGCCCAGCTTGACTGTTTACAGCCTGCAGAGCTGCAGCGAAAAGGAGTATATTACATTAAGTACATCGTTTTAGCGCTGCAGCTCTTGTGCATATTGTTTGCAAACAAGCCCTGCTTTCATCTATATAGTTTCCCTATTTACAGTACAGGCCGGGTAGTTTAGTCCTCTGTACTGAGGTAGTCAACCAACCCTTAAAGACCAGTTCTGAAAAGAACCACTTTCCTGGAATGCCTGACTTATCCATGCCAGGTGGGTACACCCTAAAACCCTGCAAATGTTCGATTTCAAACATCCAGATCAAACAATAACATGGATATTTCGACAATAAAAATTGCGATTAGCACAAAAATATACAATAGTATCAAGCTCCTTTGAGCCACTTCAAACCTAACAACTTAAAAAGTGCAATTTCTTCAATAATTATTCTGTTTTAGTTTTTTCTTTTAAATGGCATGTTCGGGGGCAGGGAAGGGGCAGATTGTAAGGGCAATTCATAGATAGAGCCCTGAGAACCAGGGCGACATACAGGCTGACATGGGTTTATATTCAAAAATCATCTGATCGTTTTCTTTTAGGGTGGCGGTTTCTGGGGGAGAAGCAAAAATTAAATGGGTGGAGGGGAGATGTTTCTTCTTCTTCTTCTTCTGTAAGGCTGGAATTTCACTGGACCTTTGTTGTCGCTCTTGTCATTTCAACATCCATTGCAGCTTATGGTGTAAACCCACACATCGAGTCAGTCTCCACTGGGACAGGTCAGGAACGCCCTCGGCCCCGTTTCCCTGCTGAACACAGGAAAAAGGAAAAAACAAAACAATTACACCCAGGTATGGACTAGGACAGCCTCAGAACGGCTAAATGCATCCAACATAAATACCTTAAAGAATCCACATTAAACCCAGTATGTCACTTTTTAGAAATATTTGATAAATTGTCACTATGTCACGAGTTTGCTTTCTCGCGTGTGCTAACTAGAAACAACCAATCAGAGCCAGGAGGCGGGTCTTGGCACTGTCAATCACCTCCCCTCTTCCTCACTTACACTACAGCTAGCACAGCTTGGCCATGCTAGCAAAGCTTAGTTAGCATAGCCACCGATTACAAAAGGTGTTTCTCCACCATTACATTTAGCAGTGTATTTATGAGCTTGATTGACTGCACCAAGACCCTCCTCCCAGGTCTGGTTGTTTTTGGTGCATTACATGATGACAATTTTGTAAAGATGTGAAACACTTAAAAGTTATAAACTGCAGCTTTAAGCCTTAAATTTTTCCATTCTTTACATTTTACACTTAAAATTGATACATGCAGCCAATGTGAAAAATCCAGAAAAATTAAATTTGTAAATTATTAAATCTATTTCCATGGAGGGCAAAAAATCTTTCAGACCAACCAGGACCAAACTGAAGGTTTAATAATTGGTTATGACTTTCAGAGAGAGAGAATCTTAAAAATAAACAGTTTTATTGAATCTAGCTTAAGGTTTTTATTACATCAAATCAAAATGTTGCCAAGAGATTCTGGTTTCCTTAAATCACTTTAACCAAAAAGACGTTGAATTAAAGCTGAGGCTGTGACTCACTGAACATTTTTAAATGAATTTTTAACCCTTTTGTGATGTAAAAGTCTCTGCCCCCCATATGTTTAACAAAATTAATATCTGAGGTTAGCTCACATTTTAAGTTTTAAAAACAACCTTAAGATGAATGTTTCTGCTTTTCAATAACTTTACAATGAATTCAGAAATAACTGAAATTTAAGTTAATCACATCTATAGTTTGTTTAGTGGTTTAAGTTTTACTATACTTCAGGGGGGTTTTGCTAATAATTTTCAACAGTTTGGACTAAATGTAGATTTTAATTGACTTTCATTTTGATTTGTTTTTAGTTTTTTTCAACAATTTATTGAACGAAAAAATTCTTTTACGAAACCTTTTTGCTGCTTTGTCATTACAAAAATTTTTTTTTTTTTTCATGGTTTTACTTGTTCACAAAAAATGTTTTTCATTTTTATTTACAAATATTTTGTCTCTAAACAAAAATTGTTTTGTAAAAAAAATTTTTTTTGCTGCTTTTTACAAACTGTAGCTATTTATTGTTGCTTTAATTTTATTGTTCCTGTAAATTTTTTAACACATTTTTGTTGCTTTACCATTTACTTTTACAAAATGTAATTATTTTTCAGTTTGTTTTTTTTTAACAAAATCAAATTATTTTCTGCTGCTTTATTTTTTAATTTGCATTAGCAACCATTTCAAATGTTATTTTGTTTTAAAATATATTTTAGAGGTTTTGTCTCCCTCTAGTGTTTGATCATTAACATTACCATTAATCCAACAAACAGCCACTTCTTTATACTGTAAATAGACTTCAGTTTATTTAATTACGTCCTGACGTTTTTGGCTCCCTCTCTGCGTATGAAACATCCTCAGATAAACTGAAATATTCAGCTGAACTTCCGGTACCTCTGATTGTTCCAAGGCCTCCGCGTTGGGTGAAGCCCAATCTGCCCCTGGGTGTGATGGCCCCACGGCCTCTGGTCTGGCTGGCTCCTCCGCGGATGCCTCCTCTGGCCCCCCTGGCCCCTCGCACAGACCCTTGGAAGTCATCATAGCCGTAGTAGGGGTCGTCGTAGCCTCCCCGGTAGTTGTGGTAGTCGTATCCGTAGTAATCGTAGTAATCTTCATAGCCGTAGTAATCATGGGGGTAAGAGTAGCCGCCCCTCCCTCCTCTTGCTCTGCCTCTTGGTGGCGGCATGTGAGGCGGCCCGTAGTAGTAGTATTCATCATACCTGGGGAGAAACACCCACGTTCAACGTTTCTTACAACAAAGGGATAATTTAGTGATATGTGATTTTAGCTGAAGCAGAATGAAATAAATAAAGCAGCGTCTCACTTGTAACAGAGTTAATTACAAGCTGCCAACCCTAGCCTGAGTAGCATTGTTCTTGCTTACATTTGCGTTTTGGCGGCTTGTCTCTGAGCTTTGCGTTCTTTCCTCTTCTGGTCAGGCGGCTTGGCAAACACGATTTCAATGTGCTCTCCTTCCAGTTCTTTGCCATTGAGCTCGGCTAAAGCCTAAAAACAGGAAAAGGTTGTTCATTTGTTTTTCTTTAACTTGTGGTTACCAGTCTAATTTGTAGCATTCGTTAGGAAGTTTTTCCTTTCATACCTTCACAGCGCCGTCTCGTTCTTCAAAGTGGATGAAGGCATAATCTTTCAATTTTTTCACTCTCTCCAGTTTTCCAAACTGATTAAACGTTTTTTCAAGCGTCTCCTCTGTAACAGTGCTCGCTAAATTCCTCACAAACAGCACCTTCACCTGTGAAAGAGGATGTTTTTTTGTTTTTGTTTGTTTTATAAAATGGATAATTTGGGACAAAACATGATTAGGGACAATGGGGGAAAAAAAAAAAAAAAAGAAACAGAGAACAGACTTTTTTCCCCTCAGAGTTCTGACTGAGCTCAAATGAGTAAAGTCAGAATTCAGAGGGAAAAAAGGATTGAGAGAAAAAAAATTCCGTAAGAAAAAAAAGAATTCGGAGGGAAAGAAAAAGAAGAATTTTGAGGAAATTTTTTTTCTGAATTCCAAGAAAAAGAATTTAATAGAAGAATTCAGAGAAAAAATATCTAAGTAATGAAAATTATGAGGAAAAAAGTGAGAATTCTTACATTTAAATTCATAACTGAGGGGAAAAAAGTCACTTTTTTTTTTTTTCCATTGGCCCTAATCATCTTCCATAACTTGGAGATATCAACATGGCAGCTTCGTTAAATCTCTACGGCTCACCTTAGCCATGACTTCTGGGTCTGGGTCCTCAATCGGGTCGGCCCATTCCACCGTCACCACGTTTCCCCACACCTTGACCTTTCCACTCATGAGTCTGCGGCGAGCCTGAGCCGCCGTCTTGTGGTCTTCGTATTCCAGGAAGCAAAAGCCTCGGTTCTTCTTCTTGTCGTCTGGCTGGTGGTATAATATGACATCATTTAGACCTTCTGCAAAGACAAAAAGCAAGAGAAAAACTGTAAGGTATTTTTTCCAGACAAAACATGTTCACAACTGCCTGCAAACAAATAAATACAGATATTACAATATAGTTAAAGGTGGTCAACCAAGAAAATTATGAAAACTGTCCTCGCTGCATTTGCAAATAATTTAAAATGTGCAAATTTAGTCAAAAGATATGACAATTTTGGTTTATTTTAAAGTCAATCCGTTATAAGCTGCAAAATATGCAACACTAACTCAAGTCCAGTCAACTATTCAGACAAAAACAAGCAAATAATTTTATTTTCCCCAATAACATAAAAGCTGTACCTGCAACAAATGGAGAAAAACAAACATTAAGCTGCAGAAATACTGCTGCGCTACACAGAAGAACCACCAGACTCACCTGTAACTTTAGCAAATTCTTCAACAATCTGCTCTTTTGTTTTACTCTTGGGGATGGAGCCAACAAACAGTCTATTATTGGCCACAGAAATGCATACGCCGATGTGTTTACCCGGTCGAATTTCATTGTTGTTGCACTGTGGATGTTCAGAAAACAGTTTGAAGTTAAAATCTGAATAGATAGAAAACAAAAAAGCCTATCTAGGTGCATCTGTAAAATAATAGCAAAATGAATGCAACATAATGTTCCCTTAGTAAAATAATAAGTATCATAATTGCAGTAGAGCATGCATACCAGCTTGACAGCTTGCTGTGCAGATTCTTTAGTGCAGTAAGTGACAAAGGCATAGCCTCTGTTGAGGCCACTGAGAGGATCCATCATCAGGCGCAGGTCCCAGATGGTGCCAGCTTTCTCAAACAGCGGAACCAGCTCATCCTCAAACAGGTCTCTGGGAATCTTCCCCACAAATATCTGTCAAGACGCATGAAAACAATAATTTTACTTTAAATTTCAAGAGTAGAAGTACGGACGACATGTTGGGGAAGGCATCCAGTCAGCTCTTAGCGGTAAAACATCACTGTAACCTTGGTTACTACGGGTGACAACAAAAAAAGTCATCATTTGGACACCGGAAGTTAAAAAACAAACACTTCAAGCAGTTTAAATACAAATAAACCAGAGAATAAAGATGGAAGTTATGTACCTCTGTACCAATGGTGGGCTGGGCTCCTGTATGGGCAGGCTCTGGTGGAGGACCCCCATACTTTCTCTGCCCAGTTGTTACATCAAGCGTATAACCAGTCCTATCCAGCAGAGCCTGAAATGAAACACAAAAGAAGCGACTTAATAAACACTTAAAAAAATCATTATACTATTTAATTTTCTCATTGTTCAAAACAAAAACTGCTAACATATTGATTCAAAGCATCGATTCTCACTTTGATTTTGGCTTCATCTGGTCCTTTGTTGGTGTCCGACACTTTGGTCCCTTGTTTCTCTCTCTGTCTGTAAGTCTTCATCACGCCACAAAGAAAGGCACTTTTGTTCTGGAAAGATACAGAGAAATCAAGAACGAGAAAATAACAGAAAAAAAATGCCATGAAGAAGCCAGATACTGTAATTTAGACAGGTCACATTTTATTTTCACACTCATCTAAAAGCAACAACAAACGGATTTGCTCTATACTACAAAATATGAATAAAGTGTTTTCTTTTTCAGCAACAAGTCCTGCATACCTGAACATGTGAGAGGTCGCTGTCCTTGAATTGTAAAAGGACTTGGAGAGCACCTTCTTCGTTGAATTCTTTCAGAGCCTCGATTGCTCGGTCATCTAAATCACTGTGTGACACCAAACCTGCAGGATGGACGACAGAGAAATGTGCTACCAACAATAAACACTGAACACGTTCACCATCTGTGAAAGAAAAATCCATGTGCAAACTTTTCTACAGCAGCTTCTTTATTAATAAATCACTATGACAGCTAGAAAGAAAGGGGGGGACTGCACAAGCCTAATCAAATGGGACTGAAGCTGTGGATAAGTTCAGAAGAATTAATCACAACATATGCAAAACTGTAATGTGATTCACTGTAAGTCTTTTATATTGTATTACGGAAGATTTTAACTGAACCAGAATACATTTCCCCTGAATGGAGGACCATCACCTGTCCGAGGCAGCCACACCAGACAGCTGCCACTATTGTTTCTGTTTCAGCCCCATCTGGCCCAAACTAGCAGCTAACATGTGACCAACCCCTCCCAAAAAATAAAAAAATAAATAAATCTAAATCTAGCTTAAAATCTAAAGTCATTTGGATGTATGAGTGAGGTCATAAAAAAAAAACCTCTGGGGGATTTATTTATCAATCAAGACACCATATTGGGAATGAATATTCTGTGTTTTGAGTACACATTTTAATCACATAGTGTATAATTAAATATTTTTGAAGCACTGCAGTACCCATTTTGGTTGGAAACCACAAAAAGTTGCTTCAGGATCCCAATTCCCCCATTCAAAAAGGTGATAAAATGACAATACATGCATGAATTCATACGAAGAATTGCATATTGAATATGCAAGTGTATTCATAATGCCTTACCTGCTATGTAAATTTCATCTAGTTTTTCAGCAACTTTCTGTGGTAAACCAGCTTCTAATAAAGTCTGGAAGTGCTCAGAATGGGTAACTGCAGCAGAGGTGTCCATTGGCTCTTCTGGACCATTTCCATTTATATGTTCTGTGGCCATGTCTCCAGAAATCTGTATAAATGCAATGAGCCAAATTAATCCTGGGTCTTTGGATGTGTTCAAGCCTCAGATTTGTCAACAATATCATCTTAAAATATACAGAAATGCAAACAAAAAATGTGATCCTGGTATATGGAGTCATTATTTTACACTTTTGTTCAAAAATATCTTACAAGGGGCATTCCAGTGTGAAATAAACTTTGCTTTTTGTGGCTGGAAACTTATTCCTATCTTGACGGGGTTTTTTTTACTGGCAGCTTCCAGCTTGGAAGAAGTAACAAACGTGGACAGTGTGCACAAGACAGACAACGCACATACCAAATTGTTACACATTAAACAGAGAAAATTGCGTCTCATTGTGGCATTCTGATTTGGTTTGGCTTAGTTTTACTCGCAGGATCCGCTCTGCTCTCCTAATTGCACGTTAGCCGACCTTCTCACTGCTGACTTCAGCTGATATACGTGTTCAGACAATGTTCCCCGGCTTCCGGTGGCTGACCGTTGAGTACAAATGTGCTGCTTTATTTTTGGGTGGAACAAAATAAAAGCTCCAAATTTCACTCCAACTTAATCTGTAATTCGTGGTATTTAATTTGTACTGCTGTACGGTAATAAACAGACAACTTGTGCAGATTTAAGATCAAACTGTTCTCTTCACATTTCAAAACTCAGCGAAGCTAATTCTGATTTGGGCGGACAGCTGCCTAAATTATTTCTTCAAACGTTTGCTAATCAATCTCACAAACACGTGCTGTCTGTAGTCAAAGGATAAATGCCAATTGTAAATTTATAATTCACTCGCAGGAACATACTATGTTGAATTTTAGCGCATAAATGCATAGAGATATTTATAGTTGGTTATTTTTAATGTGTTTAAGATGTTGTGTTTAGCGCCTGACACTAAAGATACTGTTAGCAGGCTAGCCGGCTAGCGCGCACAGCTAACTACGGACCCTTTTTGGGACAATAACACGAGACTCATGTGTGCGTTTTTAGTGGGAACTACCGCTATTGATTTAATAAACTGAAGGTAGAACTTACTGTACAGTTGTAAGACGTTGTCAACATCTTTCGCGCATATACCAGGCTCCCCTATTGAGCCTTATTAGCATAAATTGACAATGAGCATGTCAGATCCATGATCTGTCAAAATGAGCTAGCTGGAGCTAGCATGCTAACTCGCACGGTATTACCACTGAGGCCATTGTTAGAACGTCATTTGTTGGTAGACTTCACCAAGTGACAAAGCGCGCTTTTTATATTTAATATGACTTAACGAGGCCTGGAAAGCTAAGTGCTTAGCTGAACGGATGCGTGGTTAGTCAACGTGCCGCCACATAGGAAGAGTCCATTTTCAAAAAGCCGGTCTGGACAACTCGTTCCCAACCACCACCAGTTTCCACATTGTTTGAAACAGCACCGCACGATTCCGGGGGGTTTAGCGCTGAATAAAACAACATTAACGAGAACTTTCAGAAGCATTCGCCCTACCTGCCGCTGGCACACCAATGAGTGTGGTGCTGATTGTATAGGAAGATAAACGTGATATTTAAAAGACGGAAAAAGTGTAAAACTCCCGGCAATGGTCCGACTTCAGTCATTCACTCTTGATGATGTAAAATGGCTGCCACGTTCACGCCTCGAGTTTTGTCTCGTCGATGGGGTTTCTTGGACAGCCCTGCACGGGCTTGCCTTGTAGAGCGGCGGGTCATCCGCAGCATCATCCGACACAATTACAGCGAGGACAACGGACGGGTTTGTCTCCCAACCACAGCATTTTAACTGTTAAAACCACGTTTTCTTATTCTTTAAACTACTACAGTGAAAGAAACATTTACAGACAAAATGTAACTCTGACTAAATGAGTCCGCTACCTGAAATAGAAACGTCAATTTTGAAAAAGACCCAGACATATAATGAAAAACCCCGAAAAAGATACAAAAACAATGTAGCTATAGTGCCAACTGCACTGTCTTGCAACAAATATTTATACCTATTGAAAATCCCCACATTTCACAAGTCACAACTACAATCTTGAACGGATTTTATTGGGATTTTACAGAAAAGGGCGGTTCTAGGCCAAATTTACAAGGGGGGCACGGTGGGGCACTTATTTTTTAATGGGGCCACATAACAAAGAATGATTAATAAATATGGATATATGGCTATATTTCATAGTTTAATATTTTAAGTGAGCCAAAGAGCCACTTGTGTCTCTGCTGCTGCAGATTGCAGACCCCTGATCTTGCAAATGAAAATTGCGATTCCATCTCAATATGGCTAAACCTAAATCTGCAACATCTTAATTTTTAATTCATAAACTATTAAAGATTTTTTTAAAAAGCTGAATTAAGATACAGTTTCTGTTCCAGCACATGTTATTATAAGGAATTTATTCAGTGTAATCTGTTATGTACAGGTGTTATAACAGAGACCAGGAACAGTTAGACAGGGGTATAGCCCCCTGGTGGCCCCTGTCTAGAACCGCCCATGTTCATAGAAAAGCATAGAATAGGCCATAATTGTAGTGTGAAAGGAAAATTATATATGGTTTTCTCATTTTTTTTTACAATTAATATATATGGCATGTATTTGTTACATTTACTTGTGTAATATTTTGACACAAAAGATAGCTTTGGGAGTAGTTTTCCTGCACCATATTTTTATTTTAGTCATATTATTATGACCGAGAGACATTTCTTGCCCATCAGCCATCACCATGTTGATTTACTGCTAAGTGGTCAAATTGACCATATCTATTTTTATGTCTGTTTTAGTTTTTCAATTAACTTTTTATCATTTGCTGATGGCTATATATGATTAGTAATTATTTATAGTCTTTTTTTAAAGTAAGAAATTGTTTTACCTGGAGAATTGTAACCAGATTTCATTGTACAATGTTTATTGTTACAATGATATTAAAGATGCTATTCTATTTTATTCTTTTCTACTCTATTATTATAATTTTTTATCAAAATTGTACCATAGACACACACCTATATGGGAAAGTGAGAGTTTCTGTTTTTTGGGAGCTGGTTACAGATTTCTCATGTTTTAACAATAAAATTATTGCTAAAAAGTGTAGTTTTCATTTTCCTGAACCTTGACTTTTACTCCAAGCTGTTCTCATGACCTCTGGACTTTTGTGGACCTGGGTAAGGATCGGACCTGTAACAGATCTTTCATGCCACCGTGTGGTGAAACTGTCTGCCTCTCTTTCATCTAGAATTAGGAAACCATAAAAAGTAAATTATAAAATTTACAATAATAAACAGGTGAAAAAGAAATACAGAAATACTTTAAAAATAAAAACTTTTCCCAAGCAGGGACAGAGTGACCTAGTGTATGAAATATAATTTTACATTTTCTATTCAATTTAGTTGTATTGAGCACATTTTGATGCATCAATAGATAATAGTTTGGATTTGGCCATTTAGCAATAAAAAGAATAAAAGAAGAAAAATAGCATAAATAAAATTTAAAAAAACTAAGGTAACAGGATGTACATATTTTTCTTGCAGATTATTTTTGGCATTTTGTGACATGAACTCAGTTCTACAGACTGAAACTGAGTCCAGTAATCTTGACTCAATGGCCACTTTATTAGGTACAATTCAACAAGAACTGTTCCATATTAATGGCAGACTCTGACCTGAACCTTCAGAGCCACATAAAGGCAGTTACAAAGTCGGCCTTCTATCACTGGAAGGACATTTCCAGAATGGAATAATGTTACAGAAAGACCTAGAAAGACTCATCCATTTATCGTTAGTCGCATTGAGTCTTCACAGATCTACCGAAGGAGAAAGCTGCAGCTGATCCAGAACGCTGCTGCTGGCGTTCTGACTAAAACCAGGAAGATATGTTAAACCGGCTCCCTGTAGCTCAGAGAATAGACTTTAAAATGCCTTTTCTCTTTTTTTCTTTGAACTCATTTATTTTTCTTTTTACATTTGGTTATGAATGTGTGGATTTAAAACAGTTATTAATTGTATAGACACTGGATTGCTACTTTGTTCTGTTGTTGCCAGTTTGATTATTAGACAAAAAAAATGCATGTTTTTGTACAAACGCTTATAAAAAAAAAAATACACAGCCATTTTTTTGCCAATAAGTTAATATTTTTTGGTGTCTAGAAAATGAGCCGTTTCAAAAATCTCCTGATTGTTAAGTCAGATTTGGTCTCTGCGCCGTTACCTAGCAACCCCAGTAGAGAGGGGCGTTCAAAGTCCGTCCTCGAGGGCCGGCATCCTGCATGTTTTAGTTCTCTCCCTGGTTTAACGCACCTGGATCAAATGATGGCTCGTTAGAAGGCCTAAGAGGAACATTGACAAGCTGAAAAGGTTGTTACTACCACCAGGGAGAGAACTAAAACGTGCAGGATGCCGGCCCTTGTGGACCCACTTTGGACACGCTGAGCTCCATTGTGTTTGGTCAGCTGGTTTTACCGCTATATGCGCTTTAAAATGGCTGAAAAAGTGTTTTGTTGTTGACTTACCATCCAGAAACCACTTGCTGCATTCTTGCTAGTTGTGCAGGAAGCTCCACTTCTGCTTTTCAAAGCTGTACAGTTGTATAATTGTGCATCTATTTGCAGCCATTTTCAAGTGCGAATGTAAACATTGAGCTGATTATTTGGATATAAAGTGGCAAGAGGTGATAAAACAGCTCAAAATAGGCAGAACTGAGCAAACTAAAATCTCATTGTCTGAGAATGACTTTGTACAAAAAATGTAATGAAAATGTTTTGTATAGGTCATTGCTACTTCTTTAATTTTGCAAGTTTTCTGTATTAAAACAAAGACATCTAGTTTTCAGTTTCTTTTGGGCTTGATTTAATACATTTATTTTCAGTCATTTGTGTCATTTTGTTTCAAAATGTTTGCTAAATTTAGCCAAATTTATGAAAGAATGAAAGCTGATTTGGTTGCAGAAAAGTTGGCTTTTCAGTAAAATTCTCTGGATTTTACTGGTTTTACTTTTTGTTAAAAATTGGTTATAAAAACATGAATATTTTGTGTTGTACTTTACATTTTCCTGTGTAAGAAAATTATGTTGGTAACAATTTTTCTCCATCTGAATCTATGAGACAAATTTGTATCACTTTTGAATTGCAGTTGGGGGCCACACAAAGTCAGTCCAAGAGCAACAAATGGCCCCCGGGCCACACTTTAGACACTCCTGCTTTATGGTGAACATGAAACCATGGCAACATCAGAGGAAGTTAAGCCACGCCAATCAAAATGGGCTTCTGACCAATTAGAAGGAGATTTACTTTCCAACGAACTTTAAATGAGTCCTCATTTAAAGTTTGTTAAATGAACAAACGTTAAAGAACTGGATTATTAAAGCTTTGTGTTTTAGTTATTATGATTCTGCTTAAACATTTCTGTTTGCTATTTCAGGCACTTTTTAAGCTTTAAAAGAAATGAGGAAAAAAAACGTCTGAGTGCTATTTTAAAAAAGCATAAGGCTACAAAATGACAAATTATTATTTTACAGTGTTGTCTCTTGTATTCACCGCTTGAGGGAGGATTTATCACCAAAACAACCAAGGACACGGAACATGGGCACTTAAGGGAACTCACAAATTAAACCTAAAATAAATTATTCATCCTTGACATTTTCAGAGATCGCGGGTGGACAAATGGAAACTCTATCAGATATCAAATTCCTGCTCGTTTATTCATGGAATCCATCCTGGATATGCAATAAAATCATCCTAAGAACAGGAAAAAATACAGAGAGAACACCGCAAAAACACAAAATCTTACCAAGTAGTTTTTAGTTTCCAGTGGATATTTCTCAGTACACTTGAAATGAAACAAAACTAATTCACAAGTTACTTTTCAGCAACATATAGGAACTCTTTTAGAGTCAATAATTCCTTAGTTAGAGAAACTCATCCATGCGTTTATCTTCAGTCACATTGATTATTGTAACAGTGTTTTCACAGGTCTGTCCAACAAATCAATCAAACAGCTGCAGCTGATCCAGATGCTGCTGCTCGCGTTCTCACTAAAACCAGGAAGATGGAGAACATAACACCAGTTTTAAAGTCCCTCCACTGGCTCCCTGTAGCTCAAAGAATAGACTTTAAAATACTCTTGTTAGTTTATAAATCACTGAATGGCTTAGCACCACAATACATTAAAGATCTGCTGTTGCTGTATCAACCTTCCAGACCTCTCAGGTCTTCTGGTTCTGGTCTGCTCTGCATCCCCAGAACCAGAACCAAACGAGGG